>JAXGGA010003255.1:0-105727 GCA_038373865.1 Uloborus plumipes | reverse complement strand
AGCTGTTCGGGTGGTACAAATGTGTTACAATGTCATTAAAGAACACTTAAATGCAAATGGACTTGTTTGCCAGTGTATACCATACTTAAATTTAACATTAAAGACTGCTAAAATACTTAATATTTAATCTTTATGCAGAAAGAACAGCATGGGTGCATCCACCAGTAAGCTAGCAGCAATGGTCCCTCGTAGAAGTGTCCCATCTAGTCTTGTCGCTCTCACAGAAATAAGCTCATCAAATGTGGCTGTGATATGCTTGAAACAAAGACATTTCACAGCCCATTTGATGGACATATTGCTGCTAAACTGGACACTCTGCTGGCATTTGGGAAATCTTTCCGTCAAAGACAAGGTAGTGAGATGGAAGTCAAATGAACACATCTCACTACCCATGTCTTTCAAAGAATGATTTCAAAATGCATTCTTAGTAGGTTTTTAAAAGCTAGTCTTCTTTAAATCCAGATGTTTGCCATGATTTGCAAGTAAATATCCTACACAGAAAAGGGCTGGAAAAACTATAATTATAACTAAATAGTAATTATACAATTGATTTCACAACATTTAGGAAGTATACATTCAGAAGGTAAACTTAGTATAAAAAATAGTATGAAAAAGAAAGAAATAACTAGATAAACACTGTTTGGTAAGGAAAAATCAGTTTTAAATAAATTAATTAGTTAAAGCATTTAATATATATATATATATATATATATATATATATATATATATATATATATATATATATATATATATATATACACACACACACACACAGTTGAACCTCGGTAACCAACACCCTAAGGGACAACGAAAATATGCCAAGTTAAGCGGTGTCCACTTACCCAGGTTCCATAACTTCAACTATTTTAGTGTTTTATGTATTGCTTATTTACTATTGCTTACCATCAACGTTATGTGAAAAATAATTTCAGTAAATGATTTTTCCTTTTTTTTAAAGAACAAATAAATAGTTCAATTGAATCTCTTTGAGAAAAAAAATATAAATAATAAAGAAAAAAAAAAGAGCTTGCTTAAGATGAAGAGCCCTGCTCAAACTTACATGAAAAAGATGTGATGGTGTTGCCTTGTTTCTCTTCTGTACTGTGCTAAGTTCATTTCCCCAACCCCTTTCTAGGTGTGGGACTTGTACCAACAGCATGAAGTGTGGTGGCAGTCTCATTTGGGGACAACAGGAAATTTTCCAAATGAGCTCTTCCCGGAAAACAATGAATTGACTGACCCATAAACAGCCTCAAAATTCTCAGAAAGGGTGTAAGTGAAAGAGTCTTGATAGCAAAAAGTGGACTAAAATAGCAAGTGGATGTCGACTCATAGAGGTTCCGGTAACTGTGTGCCAAGTTAGAGAGGTTTGCATCTATTGAAATTAACATTGGACCAACCAATGGGAAACTGTCGACTTACTGAGATAGTCGGGTTATCCATCTGTTGAGTTACCGAAGTTCCACTGTGTTCCACTCTGGTACACAAAAATATAAGGTTAACAAATCTTTTATGTACCCTCCCATGATACATTTAAAAGTAAAAATTTAATGCGAAAAAAATTATTAAAATAAAGATATGATAAAGTATGAACGAACACATTTCACAGCTTTAAGCTCTTAGTTTAATAATGAAGATAAACTTACAGATAAATCTTCTCTTTGTACTTCAATTGAGTTGTCTGAATCTATGATGCACTGTGCTACAAATGGACAAACCCACTCTGACAACTGCGCTGAAAGATAAAATGAATTTTATTAACTAAAGATCGCTCTAACAGGATGACAACAGGCTTTACTAAACACACGATATACTGTCCATATACATTAGGATAGAGCTTAAAAGCCACAAAAAAAAAAATTTACATCTCTCTCTCTCTCTCTTGTTTGGTTCCATTTATAAAAAAAACATGAAAATTTTGAGCTATATATTAAAATATTTAGAAGTCTTTCAATGGTCTCATAACTTAGAAAAGATCTCAAAAATTACGATATAAGCTGTAACAAATTTACTTACTATATTACATTTATTAACTTTATTATTTTATACTAGCGGTACCCGCACGGCTTTGCCCGTGGTATAAAATTAAAAATTCATTTGTAAAAAATTGATATAGCAGAAAAAATACTCTATTTTAGTTATTCAATTATAATTCTTTTAAAGAATGATAGAAAAATTTGGCATGGACCACACACTACTTCCTTTTACGTGTAAATTTCTTAGTAGATGCCTTAAGTGCTAAAATATTGCTTGGAGTGAGCAAGATAACAATTCAAACATTTACATCCCTAGTTTGCGACAAAACAATTGTCTGCATTGAAATTAACACTGATTTACCCCATAGAAGGAGTAAAAACCCCCCTTGGGGAAATTTGAATGCAACCCCAAGGGGAGGTGCACAAAAATAAGCCAAAAGAGAAAATAAGAACAATTTTGCTGCTCACAGAAATCTTACCAAAGTTGAAAAGAAGAAGAAAGTTTTCTTTCCTAACTTCAAAAACAAAATAATAGAAATTTCGTGCATTATTCTTCACCATGATAATAAAAACAATAAACATCAACAAACATCAACCAGCAAATGATAAATTAAAAGCCAAACTCGTTCACTCAAGCCATTTACTGCAATTTATATTGAAATAAAAAAAAGGAAACAAAATATGTTTTGCCAGACAATAAATTTAGAATGGTTTCCTATCATGTTGTTTCTTTTTTGACCTCATTTAGTTAAACAATATTTCCCTCTTCTACACAACTCGTCAGATCGCCAAAATATCTCTAAACTCACAAAAATGGTACGCGTCAGTTTCTTCCTTCTCTACCTTTTTTAAAGAAAGGACTCGATTTCTCATTTGATTGACAGGTGCCATCTTATCACGATTTTATTATATTTCATTTGACTAATTTTGATAAGGCTTGGAGTTTGGATTGCTACAAAAACAAATACATTTTTAAAATTATTAATGGAAAAAGAACGAAACAAATAAATGAAATAAAAACGTAACCATGGTAACAACATTAAAAGTTGATTTCCGTTGATAAAATAATTCATTTCATTAACCATTTTAGAATCGTTTGGCTTGCTTTACTGAAGATAAGCCTTGAATTCCGGGATTCTAAAAACAATTGTTACAGCTCTCCTGATGATCGTAGAAACTTCGAAAAAACTTCATTTTGTGCAGAAAATTTGAAGCTTTCGAATGACATAAGACTTGAAAATGTGTATGAAATATTTCTTCCCTATTTTATCGAATTTCTGCTAAGAATTCAAATAGAAAAAGAACGAAATGGAATTTTCGAAAAATCGCTTCGAGGTGCAAAACTACATGCTACAAACTAATTTTGTGTCAAGTGACATGAAAATCGACCGAACGGTTTGGGCGCTACGCGCGTAGCAGACAGACAGAAGGACAGAAAGACAAACCTTCAGCTTTATTATTAGTAGAGATTAAATTAATGCTGTAGTAGATTTTGTAAACTCTCAATCTTCTTTCTACTATCAGAGGATGTCAGGGTTCGCAGTAGACTTTTCCTAAGTTTTAGGGGAATTTTAGGTTTGAAAATTTTAAGGGCAGCTTAGAATTTATACAAATACAAACAGGTTGCCACATCATAATTTATTACATTCCAACTCAGAAACAAACTAAATATTACAAATGTTTTGATCCATACTAAGCCTAGAAATTGGTATTGATCAATTTAGCTATATTTAGTTTGTTATAATATTTAGTCTTGGTCAGTACCTAGTCCAGAAATTGCAATCATCCTTTCCCGACAGTTTATTGGGTATTAAAACTAAAACTGCATGTGAATTTCACTTATATATTTTTTTAAGTACTTAAAAGATTAAAAAAAAACTATTATTACAACCTATAAACTTAATTTGGTATCAAATTAAAATATATCATTTAAAAAAAATCAATGATGCAATGCTTTTTCCAAATTTGTCGAAGAAGTTTTTTAGAAGGTCAGTGATTTCTCTTCAGGGATCCCTAGATTCTATGAAATGTAAAAGTCATGTGATTACTTTCAAAACAATTTGGCTGAAAATATTTGGCTGCTGTGACTGGTCGGTTCGACGGACAAAAGTGCTATTAAATGCATTTAGTAAAAAATCATTATAATTTTTATTTTTAACTTTATTCGGTTTCTCTAACTCTGTTTTATTTAATTTTTTCAAACTGAAATTTTCAACCAAAACCAAGCAAGCGAAGAATGCTTTTTTTTAAAGCTGGGTAAATCTCTGTAGCCGTCCATGATCTTCGTCTAGAGATCGTGGAAATTTCAACTGGATTGAAAATTTTAGGGTGGATGGGAAATTTTTTAAGGCAGATCAGTAGAAGTACGGAACTATGTTTTGACAATCAAATTGGCTGATTTCAGCCAATTGGCTGAAGAATCACATGTATGAAAAGTATGTGTACAATGTTCAAATAGAAGGATATAAAAATGATTCTTGAAAAAATCCAGGTTTTTGATCAAAAACCCAGGCGGGCTGGGCTTTTTCAAACCCTGTACAAAAGAAAACTAACAAAGGTTCAAAATACTGGTAAGAAGAAAATTATCAATGTCCAAGCTGCGAAATCACGCAGCAAATTAAAATAGAAGTGGATGCAAATTGATTCCAAAATTTGTCGATAATTGTGAATAGCAGATAAGAAACAGCTAAAATGGACAAAATTTCACTGACATATGCTTCTTTAACCGTTAACCCTCCGTCAGGCGCACCCGGCCACTCATATTTTATCTCCCCTCTTCCATATATTGATGCTAATATAAAAAACTGGTTGACTGACTGGGGCAAGAGCTGTGTGATCCTAAAAGGTAGGACAGTAGAAGGATGGTCGTGGTGTTGGGCTTCTTTTGGTAAGTGGAGGGAGAAAACTAAGCCTTGCTAGCTTCTGAGGCCAGCTGCACCCGACGAAGGGTTAAGGTAGAATTGTGAAACATCCATTTTAAAGATTAAATATTTTGTTTTTCAGAGGAAGAATTTTGTGAAAGGTCTGTTCAAAAATGAAAACTATTGTGAAGAGTCCATTTATCAGGTTAAATATCTAGCAAAAAGGCTTTTTTTTTACAATAAAAGGTATCATAAAAAGGCCATTAAATTCTCCCAAACAGACACCTGTAAAATTTCTCAATTTTTTTTTTTTGGAACACCAACAATTTTAGTACATTTTTAGGAATTTTAGGTTACATCAAATCTTTTAAAGATTTTTAGGAGAAATGCAAATACTGAGCCTTTCTTTCATTTCAATTACTAAAAATTCCATAGTCTTGTAAATTTTGATGTTTTTATGAAAATTTAGGAGACATTTACACCAATAGAGGGTTTGAGAGCCTGACATACGAATCTTGAGAGTCGGTAGCTATACAAAAAGCATTGAAATCTCAAATATGAAATGCAGTTTTCAGGGAAACGTATTCAAAATCTTTTCAAATTTAGAGAAAATCGTTACTACGCCAAAAGAAGTTTTTAGCCCAGAATTAAGGAAATCTTCAACAAATATGAGGACTTCAACAACATAATTTTTGGTCAAAAAAGAATATTCATGAATAAAAAAATATTTGAACCTTACAATTCTCAATCAGATTATTCTCCATCAGAGTATTTAAAGAAGCATGGCCAACTTGTCGCACCTAGAAAGACAAAAACAGGCTCAAACCCAGTTTTTTGGTTGATCTACAATTTTTGTCAACAAACATATCTGCTTAAGATACTGAGAAAGTATATACTTTATCCCTTAACCATATTTATTGCTATAATGAGCGATTCTCCAAAATACGAACAATATAATGTCCGTGAAGGATAACAAAAGATTTGTTTGGTGTAGAAAGTTTCTTCTTCATGATTGTTGGGAACATTTTTTGTATCTATTCCATTCAAAGAACAGAAACAAAAAATCCAACTTTTTTTTTATTTTAATTTTTTATTTATTAACCAAAAAGTCACTCTCATGTCCCAATAAGGGCAGGGCAATGCATCCATGTATCGCTGAACACCAGTTTAAGCCCTATATCATTACACCAGTTTCGAATTCTTCTTTAAACTGATGCATTGACACCGCACCCAAGGGCGTAGCTAGGGGGGTGCAGGTGGGTGCAGCTGCACCCCCCTAGATCAGAGCCAATGGGAGGTCACTGTGACCTCCCATTTTATTTATTTTTTTGACAAACGATTTTGTCCCCTTTCATGCTTCTCATATTCAGTATCGTTTTGATATAAGCTTTATTGATTTATTTTAACTTCTTTGGTAACTGACGATTTTGCCGAATTTATTTGTGTATTTATTAATTTTGGATGTGCATTTGCGTTTTATTTGTGTATATAATTTATTTTAAGTACTTTAATTCATAAAACCTTTAAAGTAAACCGTATCATTTCATTCTAAATAAGGATGATGTTTTTCTTTTTTGCCCATTTATTCTTTGTTTACGTAAAACACAGGTTTTAAAAACATATCACTCACATTTTTATCTAATTTAATGGATTAAAAATTAATTCCGAGACATTTTATTTAGGAATGAGTTTTTTTCTTGATAAAAGGTGTTTGATGTGTTTTCTACTTTTAATTCTTTTTTCAAAACAAATAAGGAATTTGTCTACGGAAAAACTATAGTAACTGCATCGTTTAAAAGACGCTACAACTTTATTTACTCTTTTGCTTACTTTTTACGTGTTTATTTCATCAGATGAAACAGGTATATTTTGTTCTTAGAAATCAGATTTAAGTGCTAAAAAGCAAGGTTCGTGTTTACCCGCTATAACGGGTTTTTTACGCAAATTCTCGTAGAATGAACGCAACATTTACGCAGTTTCGGGTCCCAGGACTATTGTGTTGGCCAGGCAATCCAAGTTCTAAGAACCGGGTTGGACATAGCTGTGACTGAGATGTGGATCACCCCTGACCCTGTCCTATTCATAAAAGCCATGATATTGCACACGTTGTCCCATTGTCCTCTCATTCTTTTCTCTGTATTGAATAGTAAACATAGTACAAGTACGAAATTTTCATAGTATTTTAGTTATTTTTTGTCCGTTTTTCGGAAGCACGTGGAAAACAGGCTTAGTTAATTTTCGCACATTTTTACTGATTGAGCAGCAATCTTTTAGCATCTATTTCTAGTTAGTTATTTTTCAGAAAATTTCCTAAATAGTCCCTGATGCAAATCCTACAAAGCTAAAATAAAATGGTATTTTCCCCCTTGTCTTATCCCCCCCCCCGAAAAAAAAGGTGTTTGAAACATATTTTCTGCTTGAAATTTAACTATAATTTTCCTCCGCAGAATATGTAGTTTTGTTTCGCTTAGCATGTTTTACTTTATCTCTCCATATGATTTGTTTACAGATTTTTTCAATACACTAATCAACTTAATTAAAAATATTCTTAAGACATAATTGTGCTTTCCCAACTGCAAAGAGTTTTTTTTAAAAACATTTACACAAAAATCAAATGCTGATTTTAAATCTTAAAAAATATCAAAAGATTAAAATCATGGATTTATCCTTGTCTTCATTCATTGCCAGAAAAACTTGCTTCTTTGAATACAGCTTCTTGTGCCACTATGTTTGACAGTACTTACAACCTGTATTACATTGATGTCATGAATTCAAATGTGTCCAATACCAGGAATTCAATTAAAAAAATCTTTATTTTGTGTCTTAATACGACTTATATCAAACCCAATGTTTAAAAAAAATTAAAGGTGCAATCTAAGCTATCTCATTGTAGCCTCATTGATTTTTTTATGTTTCAAATTTTGCTGAAAATTCGCCAATTTAATACATGAAATTAATGGATTATTGTGCATTTTCAGATCAATTTTTAACAAATGTTTTTACTAACATTACTTAGCTGTGTCTAGTTACAAAAATAATAATGACAGTTAAATTATACCTGCTAATTTTAAATTTATTTTTTAGTGAGTTTTATTTATTTATTTATTGCTAAAGTAAAAATAAGCAACATATTGTACAATTTTATATATATTATCTCCAAATGGAGTGCAAAATAGGCTTTGTTCTCCACTCCTTCTGAAGTGACCATCAACTTAATCTTCTGTAGCCTGCTGTTTTCAAAAGGTTGTGCATCCCTGCCGTAAATATCATTAAACAACTCCTTTTTCAAGAAAAATTCGGAATGGAAAAAGCTAATTGATAAAGGAATGAGGACAGTATACTGACTTGCCAAAGAGCTACCAGAACAAATTTTAGTCTCTAATTGAATTGAATTAATATTGATCTCAAAAACTAAAGGAGCAACTCTTTTATAAGTATACTTAACTCATTCACCAAGTTCACTTGTTTTCCATTCAAAAATATGCACACAATTAGTAAATTCTTTTCTAAGGAAACATATGCAATGAATTTACAACATTTATATTTTAATAATAATGGTATTTTATTCAAATATTTCGGTACTCAATTTTTTTTATCAAAGGACCCACTTTTTTTTTCATTAATGGGTCCATGGGACCCAGGTAGCAAATAGTTCAGCACGAACACTGAAAAAGCTATGTTTGACATAATTTGCAGTCTTAGACAATGAAGAAAATTTTGATCAGATGCGAGAATACCAATGTTGGTTTACAGGAAAGTAGGCTCGTTTAGTTCTTGACAGAACTTCTTGTTTAAAATTGAAGTTACGAAATCGAACTTTCAGATGATGTTCAATACTATGCGAGGAAAGGAAGGTTCAAGAGTAATAATTGATCACTTCACTTTCATTATATAATCACTTTTTTACAATTACATCAATGTCGTTTCACAAGTACAAAATTTCATTTTATTTTGAAAACTCTTTCCTTGTACAAATTTTTTAGGAAGTCGAAAAACTTGAGTACCAAGTGCATTATGACAAAAGAGACAAATTTAAATAATTTAGGACCACTAAAAAACAGTTTACCCACTGAACGAAGGAAATATTAAAGTGACCCAAAGAGGAAAAAACAGCATTTTAGTAAAATAATGCTGATTAATGCATTAATAGCCCTGAAATTCATACAATAAAATTAAAGTTTTATCTAAACATAAATACTATTTTTAATGGAAATTGTTCGAAGACAAATAAATAACAAAACAAGTCAGTGGAATAAAAAATAAAAAACATAGTTACCAAAAGCTGAGTTGCGGTGAAACACTTTAAAGCATAAGGGACCAATATCTGCTTAACAACATTACTTGCATAAGGCCGATTTTCTTTGCAGAATGACACAAGTTGAGGTATCATGTCTATGAACCAACATCTTACAGAGAGGTCTGTTCAAAATCAAATATATTTTAAAAGGCAGATAAGATAAGGCATTCTTCACTTTTACCACTCAATGTTTTGTAGGCAAATTTATAATGCACATTTTTAATGATAACATATAGTAGAACCCAGATTCAACTTTTCATGGAACCCCAGTGGCAGAAACACAACGACTTTGTCACCACCAGTGAAACCCTCTTGCAGCTTGCAGACGGTTTTTGTTAGCACTAATAAAAATTTTTTTGAAAAGTTGTCGGCAAATTTCCGACAATTTTACTTTCTCCTTGAGCATGCTTTGACTTAGGGGCTTCTTTTTCCTCCTTATTTAGCCGATGGAAAAAAAAAAGTGTCACGGCATAAAAAAAAACTTTGCGCTGTGGCCAAGCATGATGCCCAAAACTTTACTTTGCTTTTTTGCACTTAAGAGCAGGTGTGTTACATCACTGGGGCATTTTTTTTAACTTAAGATTAGGCTACATTTGATTTTTCCTCATTTTTTTACACGATATCTATACCCAGGGTTGTTTGATTTCGTCCGGGGTGGAAAAAACCGCCCCGGACAAAATAGCATTTTGTCCACTTTAAAGAAAATGAAAGTTCTTGATTAAAAAATCCAAAGTTTAAAAGTCATGTTTTAAAATATTGATTTTTTTCAATGAGGTACCGTCTGTTGGGGTAAGATTGGCCCTATGAGGGTAACATTGGCCCAATGTTAGAAAAAGTTTTGTTGTCCTGTATTGTAATCATAATGATGAGTTATTGGCCTAGACAATGCCTTACTGAATAGGTAGCACCATTGGCTTGACTGTTCATGAAGTAGAGGTTATTTCTATATTTCATATTCACTCTAGTGCTGCTCCATCTTCACTTTGAGAAAATGGTAAAATTTGTTGTCTCTCAACTTTTACTTGTGAACGTTAATTCTTGAAGAGCTACTTGTAGGTAAGTGTGTAACAATATCATATATTCAATTGTTTCAAGTATTTTTGGTGTAATAATGCTGTTACCTTTGTTATTTACAAAATAATTCGATTTTATTATTTCATGACAACTTTAGCCCAGAGTTGGGGTAACTTTGGCCCAAGATGGTAGCTGGGCCAAAGTTACCCCAAGGTACATTATTTTTGATATAAAACTTGATTGGTACCTATTTTATAAGCAGATTGTTTAACAAAACCACTTAAAATATTTTTATTATTATTTTAAGCACTAGTTTTTGGATTTTTTTGCAGGAAAAATGCCGAGAAATTGGATAAAACCTCTTGGTACAAGAAATTACGCCAATTACAAACCAGAAGTGTTAGAGGAGTGTTTAGAGGCTATTAAGTCTGGTGCCTTAACCCAAAGAGCTGCAGAAAAAATGTATAATATACATAGGTCTACAATAACAAAACAAAATTAAAGGGAGTCATTCAAAAAATGTAGGACGTGCAAGAATCTTTAGTGATGAAGAGGAGCATGTTTTCGAACAACATTTAATGAAAATGGCAGACTATGGGTTCCTTGTAATTGACTTGGATTTACGTTATGCAGTCAAAAGCTATTTGGACAAAAAAGGTGTCCATATTTTTCAGTTCAAAAACAAAAAAAGGTGTCCATATTTTTCAGTTCAAAAACAGTCTCCCTATCTATGAGTGGACAAAACCATTCCTAAAAAGACATGAGAATCTGACTAGTCGGATAAGTTCCAATATCAAAATGGTGAGAGCTGAAGTAGATGCTTCATTAATCGAAAATTACATTGATAACCTCAAAGAAGAGGTTAAAGACGTTCCCCCAAAAAACATATTTAATTATGGCGAGACAAAATCCTCCAAAAATAGCCTCAAAGAGGAACCAGTTTTTTGTGCCAGAACTAGACAACTAGTATGAGTGGTGTAAAATGATTTATATTTTTATACAATACAATATTTTTCCCTAAATTGATTTATTCCTATTTCTCCCCATTTCATGGATGTTTTTGAATTAAAAGCAGGCAAAACAACAAACTAATATGTCTTGTGGTAATTTTATTTTGTCTAACTTTAGCCCAACCTATATTAATCACAGGTTTTATATGGTTTAAAAGTATGGGATAAAGTTTCCCAAATTCAAGGCAACTTTGGCCCAAACATTAAAAAAATGCAGTATAATATTGCAAAACGATTGAGAGGTCTCAATATGGTTTTAATTTAATGATACAAGATTTGTTTACAGTAAGATGTATCGAAAATTAATACAATCAATGTCAAAAGACATATCGCTGATAAAACTATTACAAATCTTTAGATTTGGGTCAATCTTACCCCAGCTGACACAGTAATAGTTTTATTATCAAAATTAACACACATAATTATGCATACAAACAAATATTTAATAAACAAATACTATAAAAATATAGTATCTGTATAAAATAAATGAATGTTAACGATAAGCTTTAATGCTTATGAAAGCACA
This sequence comes from Uloborus plumipes, assembly GCA_038373865.1. Taxonomy (NCBI): domain Eukaryota; kingdom Metazoa; phylum Arthropoda; class Arachnida; order Araneae; family Uloboridae; genus Uloborus; species Uloborus plumipes. The sequence goes on along the minus strand of JAXGGA010003255.1, from coordinate 94,043 downwards.
CATTAGCAGTAAATAATTTTAAGATGTTTATTTGTTGTGAAGGAGTTTCATTGTCAATAATAAAAGTGTATATAAAATATAAAAGTAGAAATAAAAATTTTAAAAAAGATTTGAGAAAGAAAATTCTGCCATGAAATGAAATATGTTCCTATAATAACATTAATATATCCATAAAACAATGCTGTGTACATAAATATTTTACAATGGGGCAACAATCATTAAATCCTCAAAAAATATAACGTAAAATGACCAAATGAATCGAAATTAAACCAGTATTTCTTGTAGCATCTAATGTATTTTCAAATACAAATGATATACATTTATATGAGTATTTAATTCAAACAAAATTTAAATATAGAGTTTCTGAGAAAATATCATATAAAGTTTACTTTTTAAGGGATTGTATTGTGTTAATAAATATCTAAGGTAATAGAATACTCTTTAATTTCTTTTTAAAAATATGTATTAAAGAAAAACTTTCTTTTTCGATTTGTCTACTCTACAATAATGTAATTAGACTCGATAGTTTTTTCACTATGTTAAATTTTATTTCTTTCAAATAAAATTAGTTAAAAATCAATGGGTTGATTGCTATTCTTTTTTATTTTTTTTTTTTTTTGTATAATACCATCATTCTATTTTGAAAAATGGGTAATGCAAGAAAGATACTAATTGTACATCCTAACATTTTTATACATCAAACGTATGGAAAAAAATGTTTTTTCTTTCATTTCTTCCATTTCGGCCATTTCTTCCGGCGTCCCGAACTTTTTACAAAAAAGTGGACGAAATGACAACCCTGTCTATATCCGTCCCCCCTTTCAACTTTAGTCCATTTTTTAATAAAAAAAATAATTTGCAAGCTTTCTTTGAAGCATGGGCAACATGGCGCCCAAAACTTGGCTTTGCTTTTTTAAACTTCAGAGCAGACGTGTCATATTTTACTACAGTGCCTGCTGCTTATTAAAATTACATTTGTGCCAAGGATATTTGATTTCATTAAGCAGCTGATTTTATAAACCGGCATATATAAAACTACAAAATTTTAAAGTAATAAAATAAAAAATAAAATGCTATTATCTATATTTAAAATTAAGTTAATTTAAACACAATTCAAATTTAACTCATATGTAAAAAGTACATTTTTTTAAATTACAAAATCTGGTATGGACCCCACACTACTTCCTTTTACGTGTAAATTTCTTAGTAGTTGCCTTAAGTGTTAAAAAAAGTGCTTGGAGTGAGTAAAGTAACAATTCAAATATTTACTCCCCTAATCTACCACAAAACAATGCAAAAAATATTTTACAATGGTTATTTTTCTAAATATTGCTGATTTTAATATCATTTAGTGAATTTTTCGCAAAATATCGCCAATAACGCCAAATTGAACCCAAATTCAAAAAATAATTTTTTCGCCAAATTTGTCGCCAACTTGGCGATATGTCGCCAACTTGGCGTCAAAAACTTGGCGACCAAAAGCTTGGCGACATGTCGCCAAGTGGTGGCGCCAATTCATATCACTTGAGTCTGCATTGAAATTAACATTGATTTACCCCAAAAAAGGGGTAAAAGACCCCTTTGGGAACATTCGAATGCAATCACAAGGGGAGGTGCACAACTAGACCCCCCTCAGAGCCTACATACCAAGCTAGAAGTTTCTATGGCATATAGTTTTTGAGTTATGAGAGCCACATACGCACATACATCCGCACATACGTACATACAAACGTCACGAGAAAACTCGTCGTAATTTACTCGGGGGTGGTCGAAATTGATTTTTCGGCTGTTTGTATGTTGTTAGGTACATATGCACGTGCTGACAGGTCGAAAAAACTACGCGACATTCATTCAGGGGTGAGCAAAATCAAAATTTAGACCGAAATTTGAGTGAAATTTTTTTCGTGATCACAATACTTCCTTCACTACGTAAAAGGGAGTAACAAGGGTTCTAAAATATTGACTCGTTGTTTGAGAAACAGAATAATGAAAGAAAAAACTATTCTTAAATCTCGATGTTTAGGCATGTTTTTCTAGCAGATGATTTATACTCAAACTGAATGATATAAACTGTCAAACTGTTTTCTTGAAGAAAAGAAAATTTTGGTTTTATTCAGACAAAAAAGAAAAAGTAACAAACTATCATTTAATGCATAATCTATTATTGCACTATATTTTGGGGACACTCATATGCATATTTGTACTTTGTAGAAAGTTTGGCTACTATTAAAACCAAAATTACTTAAATTCATGAGTACTAATTGAAATTTTTAGTGAAGAATTAAAATTTTTATGTAACTAGATTAGAATCAGGTGCATAAATTGAATGCATTTTGAAATACATATTGTTTGCATTCAATAAATTAGTTCTAAGATATATTTTTTAATTAATAAAATATTTTAGGACAGATTGCCCCCTTTGAATTGAGGTAAAAAGGGATCATGATTTTCTGGGTTGTAGACACACTTCACACTAATGGTAGCAATGAACCTTACTATACTGCTTTGTTCTACTCTTAACTGCTTCCCATAGAATTCCAGATCCCATTCCTTTTTTTCTCCTTTAGGCATGCTGCTGAAATGCTTAAAAAGGAAATGGAAAGGATCATGAGTGGCAGCAATGCTCAATCCAGAATTTTTGTCTTACTGACTATTTAGGGGAAAATATTACATCAACATTCTATTGTTGTATAGTCCCAGCTCCCCCCCCCCCCTATCACACATTGGTTTGATGATTTTTTTTAAGTGGACATTTAAGTTTTGTAAAAAAAAAAAAAAAACTTGCAATTTTAATTCGAAAAGTGCTATGTCATTAACTATATAACCCTTTGAGCGGCCATGACGTAAAATTCCGCTTTTAAATATCTCACTGGGTGAATTAACCGCACAGATTTTTAGAGGACAATAAAATTAGAACTTAATTATTCAACCCAAGTTGATTTCAAAACATTAAACTTAATTACTTGCAGGGCAAAAAAAGAAATTATTAAGGAGTCATAAAGTTGAACATAGAGCTTAAAAGTTTAAAACAGGATTTTTTTCCAGAGGGGAAACAACGAGTTCAAAAAGCAGTTTTATTTCACTTTAGACTTTGTATTCTGTTCTTTTCAAGAAATTGTCAAAAAAAAATTTCAACCCAAAAACGAATAATAAAAAATAACACTTAAACTTCATTATTTCACTTACGCCAGAAACGGCAGAATACAAGTTAAAATACCACTAAAGAGTCATTACTCATGGGATGTTCGCATAAATCAACTAAGCGTTGTATTTTAGGAGAAATTTTGGTTTCAAACCAATGATTTAAAAAAACTTTTTGTGACTGTGCCAATTACAATACAGTAGAGAACCAATTATCCGGGATGTTTGGGACCACAGCTATCCCGCATAACTGAATTTCCCGGTTTTCTGGATCGCTACAAAGCGATATTTGCCAATTGTTTATAAAACCCAAGTTATGATAACAAATAGTAATGCATCTTAAAATCTGGAGAGAAAACGATCAAGAAGTGCTTATAGATATTACAATATTAAAAATTTCTGAGCTATATGCCACTTATACAGGGTGTCCACTCCTATCGTGGACCAATAGCTAATTTCTAAACCGTTAGAGATAAGCATATAGTTCATTTGGGAAAAAATCTCCAAATTACGAAAGGAATTTTGGGTCTATTCAATGTTTTTCAAAAAATCAAATTTTGAAAGAGTTACGAAATTTAAATTATTATACAGCCCCCCAGTCCTATCAATCATATTTAGTAAAACATTCTTGACACTGTAACGTTTAAAACTAAAAAAAAATCACTGTTCTACCACAAAAATTGACCGAGTTATAACGTTTTGAAAAATCAAGATTTTGCATTATTTCATGACGTCATCGAGAGATCGCTGAAGGGACCGTATGCAAAATCATTCAAAATCTTGATTTTTCAAAACGTCATAACTCGGTCAATTTTTGTCGTAGAAGAGTGATTTTTTTTTAGTTTTAAACGTTACAGTGTCAAAAATGTTTTACTAAATATGATTGATAGGACTGGGGGGCTGTATAAAAATTTAAATTTCGTAACTCTTTCAAAATTTGATTTTTTGAAAAACATTGAATAGACCCAAAATTCCTTTCGTAATTTGGAGATTTTTTCCTAAATGAACTATATGCTTATCTCTAACGGTTTAGAAATTAGCTATTGGTCCACGATAGGAGTGGACACCCTGTATGGTACTTATGAAGAAACAGTTCATATTCATTTAGGTCTTTCAAAAGAAAAAAAAAGCTCTTCATTTTTTAGAAATTGCCAAAAATGCGTATTTTAAAAAGTAGCGGTCAAAATTTTGCCGGTTTTCTGGTTTCCCGGTATTTTGGTTCCCGGATAAAAGGTTCTGTACTGTTTTTTTTTTTTCCTGTGAAAGTGCTGCTTTATTTTTGTGTACTAAGTACCAACTTTAAAATATAATTTTTGTGACGGAAACGAAAAACGACAGTAAAATCAGCCTGTATTGGGCCCGGGTGGTAGTGATATCATGTTTGGAAGGGGCTTCCAACATTTAATGTTTTAGTTTATTTCCTATTGGGGTACCGCAAACCACAGGAACCCCATGCTAAAACCGTTATCAAGAGAAAGTGATGGATGAGCAAAAAGCATTACAAATTCAGTGTAGCATTTAAATGTTGCATTCTTTGCACTGTCTTCATACAGGAAAAGACAAAAAAAAAATAAATCTTATTTTTAGGACAACAAAATATCTAGTCTTGAGAATTTAAATGTTTTTTATAAGCTTGATTTTCGAAGAGAATAATAAAACGTTTCATATTCTATCTTAAAAACCACAACAGAATGCACTCAATATTTAATTATTTTACATATTGACACATTATGAAGTAAATATTTCATCGTAAGATTTGAATAATTGCATGTAAGATTTAAACAGTGTGTGAGTGGGGGGGGGGGGCATTACATTGCAGGTATAAATCTAAGCAGATAATTTAAAAGAAAAAGGATTTTATGATTTTTCTTTATATAAGTACAGGGGTCAATCTAGAGAGAAATTAGGTCCGTTAAAGGACCCTTCACAAATTCAGTCACTCAATAAAGGACCCTTCACAAAATTCAGTCACTCAAAAATGAACCTTTCACAAAAATCCCACACTCACTCAAAACTGACTCTTCACAGAAATCCGAGTTTAGCGAACGATAGGGAATATTTTTTGCCGTAACTATTTTTCACAAAATTAGGAATTAGTCTTCACAAAATTCTGAACTATTTTTCACAAAATTCCAAAAACAGGACCTTGGTCAAATATCCTGGATTGACCCCTGAAGTATGCAAATCAACGTTTTATTACAGAAATAGAAAATCTTTTCATGCATAATTTGTTTTTTTATCAGAAACAACTTATTTTAAAATTAAATTGACCACATCCACACACAAGCACGGTTAGGGAAAAAAAAAAAAAAAAAACGGGGGTTTTTTTTTTTTTTTTTTTTTTAGAAAGCTCAGCCCGCCTGGGTTTTTGATCAAAAACCTAGGTTTTTCGGGTTTTTGATGAAAAATGACTTTTTCAGGTTTTTTTCAGGAAACATTTTATTATCATTCTGTATTCAAGAGTTGCACTTTCACATTTCATAGAATCAAGGGAACCCTGAAGAGGTCACTGTGACCTCCAAAAACACTTTGATAAAAAATTTGGAAAAAGCATTATAATCAGGGTTCGCAAAAGCGGGCCCAGCTGGCAAAAAAAACTACCCGGTTTTTCAGGCGGGCACACTTGAAATAAAATAATTAAAAAAACTTTTTAAATTTAAAGACTCTTTCTGTCCGCTCATTCGCACTAAAAAGTATGAAATAAACTAAGTATTCGATATAGTGATTATAGTGCTCAGAAATTTCAGTTCATCTTTATGTTATTTATATTTACGTTAATGCTAAAGCAGTCAATATAATAAGTAATTCTTTTCTTGATTATAATGCTCAAAAATTCCAGCTCATCTGGATATCTTTATATTTACGTTAATGCTAAAGCAGTCAATAAAGTTTAAATTAAAAATTTGATTTAAGAAATAGGCGGTATACTGTTTATTACGAATAGCTTTTACTATACCGCCTCTTTCTTAAATCAACTTTTTAATTTAAACTTTATTGGCTGCTTTAGCATTAACGTACGATAAATATATCAAGATGAGCTGGAATTTTTGAGCATTATAATCAAGAAAAGAATTACTTATTATATTGACTGCTTTAGCATTAACGTAAATATAAATGCATAAAGATGAACTGAAATTTCTGAGCACTATAATCACTATATCGAATACTTAGTTTATTTCATACTTTTTAGTGCGAATGAGCGAACAGAAATAGTCTTTAAATTTAAAAAGTTTTTTTTTATGTTTTATTTCAAAGTTTTTTCGTTTTAAAATTTATTTGGAATTGCGTGAAGACAAACACTGTTAAGCATAATTCACCGAGAAAATAACAAACGCCATTAAAAATGCTATTCACGAACGCTTTATTTTTTATATTAGTTAAGGATTCCGAGCTGTTGTGCCGTGGTCTGAATGGCTTTAATCCATACGTTTCGTTCGCTACTGCGGCGGGTGTCGTTGATTAATTTGGCGACTGATGCGAAATTTCGAACTGCTGCAAGATTTTAAATTGAAAACGCAGCGCCCTCTACTTTTCGGGATTGACAGATGACTGGATGCCAAAGCTTGTTAACTTTTACTCCTTCTTGTTAAAACTATTTGGGTGTTTGAAAATTTCAATGGCCTCTCTATTCAATCTGGGGAAAAAATTTGAAGTCCGTGAAATTCAGGGTTGGCAAGTTTTTGACAGTCGGAGGTTTTATCCGGTTTTAACCGTGGTTTTTACCGTCATGTCAAAAACCACTTTTTGACATGGTTTTTGACATAAGTGTCAAAAACCTAAATTTCTGTCCAAAACATGTTTTAGTTTGATATTGATAATCAAAATACATTTTCAAATGAATTTGACAATTTCTGATTTCAGACACTGAAGTAAACTTTTGGAGTTTTAGGTTATTAAAATAAAGTGTAATAAGCAATCCTAATCATAATTGAAGGGCTGGGGAGTAAATAATGGTAACTAGCATTTTAAAAAATCAAACATATGGCTTTTGAATATGGCTTTATTGCTTCGAGGAATTACTGTAACAGCTTTTTTTATTTTAAAAATGAAGTGGGTACATTAATTAAGTGCTGTGTGTCTTGGGTATACTTAATAAATTTTTTACAAGTGATTTTTTTTTAATTTTAATTTTAAAAAATAAATTTTAACTAATAAATAAATAAATAAAATAGTTTGATCAAAAATATTTAGCAGATTTGTACACTGAGTACTAATTAATTTAGTTTTGCTTTTACTCAAAATAAAAAAAAATCACTTTGATGCAAAGATTTTTAGATTGATAAAATAGCTAATTAATAGTTATTAAAACATTTAAACAAAACTACTTTAAAAACTGGATTTAACTTTTAAAACTTTTAACTTTTTTCATGGCATAACAAGTTTATTTAAAAGAATGAGAATTAATTTTCATTAAATTTATTAATTTAATTTTTATTAAACTTGACTGATGAGATAACTAATTGATAGTTTTTAAACATTTAAACAAAACTTCTTTAAAAACTGGATGTAAGTTTTAATATATGTAACTTTTTTCACGGCATAACAAGTTAATTTAAAAGGATGTGAATTAATTTTCATTAAATTTATTAATTTAATTTTTATTAAACTTGATTGATAAGATAACTAATTGATAGTTATAAAAACATTTAAACAAAACTACTTTAAAAGCTGGATTTAAGTTTTAATATTTAACTTTTTTCACGGCAAAACAAGTTAGTTTAAAAGAATGAGAAATAATTTTCATTAAATTTATTAATTTAATGTTTATTAAACTTGATTGATAAGATGCATAAATTTTATTTAATATTTTTCAGGATGAGAAACCTTATATGTTTATAAAAAATCTCAATAACCAGTGTATTTGAGTTTTCGACAGGTTTTTGACGTTTTCGACAGGTTTTCGACGTTTATGACAAGTTTTCGACGGGTTTTCGACGTGTCATGTCAAAAACTGGTTTTTGACGTCAAAAACCCAACCCTGGCTGAAATTATTTTGGCCTCGTTGAATTTTATATCATGGATTAAATTACTGAAAGTGTGCTCCGCGATTGCCGACTTTTCAGTCTGACCCAGCCGGCAATTTCTCTGATGCTATTTGATTCTTGTATTAATGCTCAAACTAATCCAAAGGAACAGGGGATCTTATAAACTCCTGCGGCGGACAACGGATCTCTAGCATCTTTCACTGAACGCAGCAGGTTGCTGACTCTATTGGAGGGCTTAAAAATAGTCTTAATATTATGTCGACGTAAAAGTCTTTCAATTTGGTCTGTGACGTCCTCAACGTAGGGAAAGGCTATGGACTTGACCGGTTCGTCATTAGGCGTCTTTCTTTCAGTCTTGGGGCGGAAAGCTCTCTTAATTTCTTGTTTAGAAAATCCATTGGCTTGGAAGACATTAGTAAGGTGAGCAAGTTCATTTTCAAAAGCAGACGGTGTGCAGATTCTAGAGGCCCTGAGAATCTGTGCAAGTTAGGCCATGCTTCCAAAACTGAAAATATTTGAGCACCCTCCTCCCAACTTTGCTGTCATTTGATTTGTTCTAGTGACCTCCAAAAGCGAACGTTCCTTTTTTCAGATACAAGCATAGTACCCTTTTTCATTTTGAGTGAAATATCTGTATTAATACAGCGAGAGAGAAAAAGATTTATTAATTAATGATTAAATTTACCTTTATCTTCGCTTAAACTGCAGAAAATTGGTAAAGTTTTATCAATTTTTTCTTCACTTTTACCGACCAGAGAGAGATATTGCAAAAGCTTCTCCACAACAAGTTGCCTGCAAGGAAATGAAGGATTGTTAAAGAAATAAAATGGTGTCAAGAATTTCACACATACGTTTATAAATATATTTTAATTCTTCATGGCGGGTGGGGGAGGATTCATTTATAGCACTGCTTCACCGTATTCCCACTGCACTATATGCCACTGAGCACTGAAATATAGAAAAGTATTTTTAAAGATTAAGGTCAAGTGAGGACACCTTGACCTTTGACCTGACAAGAGAGGAGAGGCTATATACAAATATCAATCATACAATATTTTGAATTATACAAATTGGTCAGTCTACGTCAAATCAACAAAGCACTCAGTCTGAACTTCCATTCTCTCAAAATTTCAGGCTTGTTGCGGGATTAGAAGATATTATCCAATTTCAATTTTTTTCTCCTTTTATAAGTCTTAACAATTGCAATTTTTCGGCACTATTATGATTCGAAAATAAATACTTTTTCGCTCCACCATAGTATACATTGTTTTCAATTAATGAGCAACACTTTTTTATATGCAAATAGTTTATAAATTTGAAAGCCATTAATTGGAATAAAAATTAAATTCAGCAGCAAGCGATTCTGACACTTTAAAAAATGATAAAATTTGGTTTTCAAATTTCAATTTAATGATTTAATACAAATAAAAACAAGTCTTGTATGTTTGTCTCTTAAAAGCTTACAACAAACATCAAAGTTGAGAAAAATAAGTTTCAAACAGTTGAAGTAAGAAGATTGCAATTTTTTCAAATTAAGGCAGTAAAAATATAACGACGACAAAAAAAGAATTTGCTAAGATATAGTTGCATTTTAAAGCTTTGCTGCAAAAATATAATAACTTGAAAAAATTCAAGTAAAAATAATTTAGAAAGATTCAAAGAAAGAATTAAACTGCACAGCTTTTAATTCTTGATAAAATTTATATATAAAAATGGATGTATGTATATTTTTTAGTATGTTTGTTCCTTATACCAATGCAGTTTTCATCGGATTTTCATCAAACTTGGCACAGAGGTTCCCTGATGCACTAGAATTCACATACGCGGCGTTTAGAAATTTAAAAAAATCCAAAAAGCCCAAATTTAAATTTTTTGTCTCAAAATGGTTATTTCTTTCAATTTTGAAAAGATAGAGTAATAGAGATAAGCCTTTAAGACTACATATAGGCACACTTAAATATACACACTTAAAATAGCACAATGAAATATGAGTATTTTCCAACAAAGATTCCGATCAACAATGAATTATCAATTTAAGGCTCACCAGTTTCATTTTGCCATGAAATAAATTAAAAACAACAAAAATTCATGTTCCAATTACCTTGGAACATTGAGGCAACTATTACATGATGCAGAAAAATTAGAGGTTCCAACAGATTTTTAATTCTAATTTTTGCGAGCATTTTTAATAACCACCCAGGCAATGCTGGGTAGTGAAAAATAAAAAGAAACTTTGTATTTGATTTCTGATTAAGCGCAATAAGAGATAAAAAAAACTGAAAATTTTTTATTCTTATATAGAATGCAGATCGCGTTTATCAAAATGAAGTATAACAAGAAGTTCTGTCAAGAACTAAACGAGCCTACTTTCCCGTACATCGACATCAGCATTCTAGCATCTGATCAATATTCTCTTGATTATTTAAGACTGAAAATTATGTCAAATGAACCTTTTTAGCACTCAAAGCTGATTTCTAAATGCAAAATATACCAATCTCATCAGGTGAAATAGACACGTAAAAAGTAAATAAACGAATAAATAAAGTTTTGTCGCACCTTTTAGAAAATGTAACTGTTATAGTTCTTCGGTAGAAAAATTCCTCAATCGTTTTCAAAAAATAAATAAATAAATAAAAGTACAAAGAACATCAAAACACATTTTATCAAAGAAAGAAGAAAAAAAGACTCGTTAGTTAATAAAATGTCTCGAATTTCATTTTTAATCTGTTGCCAGGTGTTAAATATAAACGAAGAATAAAATGCTCTGGCGAAGGAAAAATTTTGTAAGAAAAAAAAATAGTCTGCCAAAACAAAAATAATAATAATAAAAACAAAACAGATAAATAAACAAAAAATCGTCTGCACAGTCAGTTATTTTTTTTCGGAGCCTGCATTTCCACCATGTTTACGGAGTCGGAATCAGAGTCCTCACAGATGATTATTGAGAAAAGTACTTTACATGCATTATTTATCAAAACCATTTTCTTACAAAATTAGTTTGAAGAAAATTCACCTTTAAGCTCAGGATCAACATTCAACTTAAATTTCCTCGTAGGCACTAATGTTAAGTTTTCTTCTAAACGGTTCAACATTGAACGAAAAATGGTTCAAATCAAAAAGCAAACTATGAGAATGAGCCTCTCTGAAATCTTTCTAACAAAAAAAAGTTTATTCAATTCGGACGGTTTACTTAAAAGTTATTAGGTGGGGAAAGGTTGCTTGAACGGTTCAACGCTGAACGAAAAAAATGTTCAAATTGAAAATTTTAATATGGTAAGGAAGTATCCTTGCTGAGATAGTTCGAACAAGAAAAAAGTTTGTTTAAATCCGACTGTTCGCTCAAAAGTTATTAGGGGCTTGTTTGAAAGGTTCAATGTTGAACGGAAAATTGTTCAAATCGAAAATGTAAATACAGGAATGAAGTATTCTTGATAAGATCTTTCGAACAAAAAAAGTTTGTTCAAATCGGACTGTTCACTCAAAAGTTAGCATCGCGGGACAGGTTGTTTGAACGGTTCAAAGTTGAACCAAAAATTGTTCAAATCGAAAAATCAAATATGGGAATGAGCTGTACTCGCCGAGATATTTCCAACAAAAAAAGTTTGTTCAAATCTGAATCTTTATTCAACAGTTATTAGCAGGGTTGGCAAAGGTGGGCCCAGCCCAGAAAAACCCGCCCGGGTTTTGTCAAAAGTGGGTTTTTGTTAATTTCTAAGTTATCAACAAACATAGTCAATAATAATATCTCATCTAAATTATACATAAAAAATAAGTAAGAAATCAGGTTTATTTGAGATTATTTTTTAGAGTAATTATTTATTTTATAAAATAATTATTATTTCTTCAATTCTCAAGTCATCGTCCAGAAAATTTTCCTAGCTATGATACTTTTTGTTGCAAAATACTTATTATTTCTTTTTTTTTAATTGCAAATTTCAAATTTTTCAACTTCTTGTAGATGGAAAAAATTGCTTATATAATGTTTTATGATAATTTTGATTCAACACAGCAGTCAATGACAAAATACTGCAATTTTTGCTTTTATTCTGAAGTAAGAAAATAAAGTTTTGCTCTTCATTTCTTCTAACCCTACTGCATTTAGTATATGATGATTTTCAAGTGCTATATTTGTAGAGGTACCATACCACTGACTTTAAGCACTAAACCCTTTCTTTGATCTAAGAAACACAAAAACAAAAAAAGCGCCCCCACGCAGTTTATTACTGCTAAAATATTATGACAAGCATTTATTAACAAATTTATAATTCTTGAAAGTTCTAATGTTAACCTAGTTTTTTCTTAGAATTATTTAAAAAAAAAATTAATTAAAAGTCCCCACTCTCCCCCCCCCCCTCCCCATCTGAAATTAATCAGTTTTTGTTTTGAAAAAAAGAGGGGGGGAGACACTCCTCTTATCTCAGAAACACACCTATCATTGAGATATGCCTTATAAAAACATGCAGCAAATGACATGACTAGATATTGAAGCAGGCTACTTAACGAGAAAAGATGATTATTTCTATTAATAAACAAGTGCAAATGGTTTTAATTTTTTAATGGTATAAATTTAAGTTTTTGAAACTTTCACCCCTTAAATATTCCTGAATTTATAGGAAAGCACATTTGCAACAGTTCTTCTATTTTGTAAAAGACAAGTGATAAAAGTTCATAGCTGAAACCATTGTCCAAAGCATCTTAAATATAGACATTAAATATTACAATTCGGTTGATGATATTAATTGATATTGTTAATAATATTAATTATTAATTGATTGACATTGATTAAATGCAATTCAGAAACTTAACTTAATAAACATATTTTTATTTGAATGAATACATACATTATATATCAATACCCGCATAAGAAATAAAATTTTAACATGCAAAAACCCAGAAAAACCCACAAATACCCGGGTGGGTTGGGTTTTTGTAGAAAAACCCAGGTTTTTGCCAACCCTGGTTATTAGGGGGGTGGGGCAGATAACAAATTCCCCATCTCAATACCCTACTTTCCAATTTTTATTTTTTCAATATTCATCTTTCTTTTTTTATTTTTTTTAAACTTTTTTTTGGACTTGGCGATATTTTTTTGGATACATTAAGCCACTTTTAATGCTCTTTTGTCTTTCTTTTATTTTTAACGGGAAAATATGCTAAAAATGGAAATTAAAAGTATAAAAATGGAAAATAAACAAATTTATCGAAGTAAAATACTTTTCGGTTCCACAATATAAATATTATTAATTGTTATAGACTTCATCGTCGAAAAATCTCGAGTAGGAGGGGGGGGAAATAAAGAGATGTTCACAAAACCTCTATTCTTTAAAATCCTCAGTAAAGTGCTGCCATCTGTTAAATTGAGCACAAATTAATTTTTCCTGAGATAAATTCGGGTACAACAATATGATGCCCTCCTCAAAAAATTACCCCGAATACCACTCGTGGTGGATATTTTGGAACATCAGTGCTGTGCCCCAGAAAAGCTTGGACACAATAGTTAAAAGGTTATATCAACATTTGCAATACTCTATGGCCCAAAAGTATGTCGTTGAGTTTCTTTTTTTAAGTTTACTTATGTTAAAATACAAGTCGCAAGCAAATTCGTAAGTGCTACAACGAAGGGGGGGGGGGGGGGGCCTGATTACTGAATAGGCCAACTAGGCCTCGGCCTAGGGCCCCCACAATTTAGGGGCCCCCAAATGGCTAAAATTGTTGTAGTCAATTTCTAAATTTGTTTTATCCAATGCTTAAAATTGAAAAGATTCATTATAGGGGGCCCAAAAAAAGTATTTGGCCTAGGGCCTCGTGATATCTTAATCAGGCCCTGGGGGGGGGGATTGGAAGAGTCAGAAGCGCTAAATTTACACATCGTGCATTCACCTGTTCGTACGCCATACGTCATCCCCCTCCCCCCTCGCTATGCCACTGAATTCGTACAAAAATTTGAGTATACACGAGTGTAAACAAAATGCTTCCCCACCACTTCCAACTACGTCATCGAGCAGTAGTGGAGAGAAAAAGCGCCAAGAAACTAGCCAAATGGCGAGCAAGAACGAGCTGCCGACACTCCGGCATGTGACGGTGTCCCTCGGGTCAAATACCAAAAGCAAGATCTTTACTTCCCCCTCCCCTCGCCTCCTTATCGGGGTGGTTCCTGGTGGAGGTCACGTACATTGCTAGTGGCATTGGGGGATTTCTTTGGAATCTCTTCTTTCAATTCGATCATACATTCGAGTACAGGCGCATCTTTGCTCTCGCCATCATCATTTCTAACACTGATTCTCGGACGCCGAAATAGAGCACAAGCCCGCAACTTATTTTGTACAACGCTTTACGAACTCGAAGGGTTGTCACTCATTAACCTTTAAACGCATCTCTTCTCCTTTGATAAGTCTTGGATTTTTTCTAAATTTTTGGTTAATTTATTTGAAATTTGACGTTGCCACCAGCATTGGTATGAATTCAGCAGTTGAAATCAGCAAAATAACAGGCGCAAGAATGAAAAGCATAATAAAAATATTTTTGAAGAAAAAATAGAACCAACTTCAGTACTTCAATTTTTTCAAAGCCATTTAAATATTAACAGCTTTTCAATGCATTTATATTTCAAAACAATACAAGTTTCTTGTGATAGAAATACCATGTACGCGCGTGGCCGGTTATCTGCTATCAACATTAGATGATGATAAAAACACCATAGAAATAAATTTTATTATGTAATCCAGCGAAGCCTTTATTCAAAAATTTCATTATTACAATGACTATTTCCCTCAATTTCGGCAGGATCACGTTATCAAACCCGAAAAATGGGACCAACTGGAAGATATACAGTTTCAAACTTTTAAAGAATCTTTGAGATCAGTCCAGGGGTCTTCGAGTAATCATTGAACATACCATAAAAAAAAATCTCCGCCAAACTGTATAATCTCCTCTGTTGAAGTCTTAAAAATAGGATGAAATACAAAAATTGAAAAAGTTTAAGAAAATATTTCAATAGTAAAAATCATTATTTTAAATTGTTGTGCAAAAATTGTCATACCGAGTACTCCGTACACCTCTAGAGTTTATCAAAGGATTTTTCCTAATAATACAAAAAAAGAAATAAATTGTTACTTTTTTGATTTTATATGTATCTAAAAAATAATGTGAATAACGTTATTTCTAATTTCAGCAGTCCTATTCTGCTGTGCTAAGCAGGGTGTAAAAAAAATCAATGATTTTTTTAAAAAATTCAAAAAAATCGGATTATTTTGATTTAAATCAGATTTTTTTTATTTTTTTTTTTTTAAATTAGAAACTTCAGTTATTAATTTATTTTTATTTATGAACAACTTACCTTTAAGTTTTTAAAAATACAAAAACACCTTTGAAGTAAGCTTCACCAGTAAGAAACCCAGAAAAACGTGTTAGGAGCCAATCTGACAATAATCCTGTCTACTAGCTAGGATAAAAATAAATGGGGCAGGAAGCTCAACCCAATCCTCACTTCATTCAGCCCCCCCCCCTTCTTTATTTTGCTTTTGTTTTGTAAAGCTGGAATATGTTCCATTTCAGCCACTAATAAAGACTGCCCCCCCCCCCCCCCAATGCAAGGCATAGAAAATTCATCTTCTGTTTTTTTTGTTTTTTTTTTTAACCCTCTCGGGCACCCTAGACCTCATATGAGGCTCCTACTTTTGAACTCAATTTTGGAAGAAGTAAACACTTAAAATGATTTTTTTTTCCGTCAGTGACTCCACCTATTCATGTAGATCACATATGAGGCTCCTAAGTGAAAAAAAATCATTTTAAGTGTTCACTTCTTCCAAAATTGAGTTTAAAAGTAGGAGCCTCATATGAGGTCCAGGGTGCCGAGAGGGTTAATCTTTTCACTGAAAGTATATCACACACATTCTATCATGTCCCTCCCCCCTCAATTCACTCTTTGCAACACCTGCCCTGCACCTGCATGTATTTTCTTTATTTCACATATTAGACAACAAATAGCACTATTTGTGCATACATATATTTTGGACTGCAACCTTCCAGCATCTGTGGAGGGGGATGAGTAGGATTACTTTTCCATTTATTAGATGGAAATCAAAGCTCTGAAAGAAAATGGTAAAAATAATGAAATTGGGATTGTCCAAGAGAATTTAAGGATTAAAATAAAAAGTGATTTAAATCTATGATTTTTAAAAAAAATTAATTGATTTAAATCGCGATTTAAATCACTGATTTAAATCAATTGATTTAAATCATTGATACCCTGGTGCTAAGCACAAAAGTGGTATCTACACTTTTTAACAAATTGAGTTATCACCACCAGGTGCCTCTTTGGGACTTATTTTACCTGAATACAATATTATATGGTCATTTGAGAATGGGAAATATTTTAATTTTGAAAAAGTATCATCTAAATCAAATACATGGTAACAAAACTTTAAATAGTTTTATTTCAGTTTGAGCTCGACTGCAGATACCACTTTTGCGCTTAGCACGGCAGTCCTTCAAATTTTGTGGGACATGCAGCTCAGGGAAAACAAAATGCAGGGAGATAAATTTTTTGCAAATTCCCTGCATTCAGGAAGTTAGGGAAAGAAATCAATGTTGGACAGGGAAAAAGCTTCTTGAGTTTCACTTCTGAGTCATTGAGTACAGCTTTTTTTTGTGTTTTTGCTTTTTCATTGTTTAAATTACTTCGATTGAAGATAAAGTAAAAATCCCAACATTTTCCAGCGGATAACATTGACAAATTACTTTCAGCTTATAAGATGTGCATCGACTTACTGTAGATATCAGTGGTGTACGTACTGAGTACTCGGTATAAACTCGGCATTCGGCCAAATTTTGATCAGGTACTCGGCAGGATTCTCCAAAGTGCGCCCAGCCACCGAAAAAACCCACCACAGTTCTTTTGAGTGGGCCCACTAGAAAAAACCCCTTGTCGGTAAAGTGGATTTTTTCAAAATTTATGGCATATTGCAAAACATTTTTTTTCAGATACCATGCTAACTATTACAACTTTTTCCACCACTACCAAATCTAAAAATATTGGTAGATCAATTTAGTTATAATATTTAATGTATAATATTTAGTGTTGGTCAATACCTGGTTCAGAAATTGCCATCTTATTTTCTGGGCAATTTATTAAGTAACAGAAATTATAACTGCATATGAATTTCACTTATTTTTTTAAATTCTCGGAAGACCAGAAAAAAAGTAATTATTTCAATCTTTTTTTTTACTTCCTTTTACGTAGTAAAGGAAGTATTGTGATCGCGAAAAAAAAATCACTCAAATTTGAGTCTAAATTTTGATTTTGCTCACCCCCGAATGAATGTTCAGTAGTTTTTTCGACCTGTCAGCACGTGCATATGTACCTACCAACATATAAGCAGCCGAAAAATTCTTTTCAACCACCCCCGAGTTAATTACGACGAGTTTTCTCGTGACGTCTGTATGTACGTGTGTGCGTATGTGGGTCGCATAACTCAAAAACTATATGCCGTAGAAGCTTCTAGCTTGGTATGTAAGCTCTGAGGATGGTCTAGTTGTGCACCTCCCCTTGTGGTTGCATTGGAATGTTCCCAAGGGGGTGTTTTACCTCTTTTTTGGGGTAAATCAGTGTTAATTTCAATGCAGACTCAAGTGATATGAATTGGCGCGACCACTTGGCAATATGTCGCCAAGCTTTTGGTCGCCAAGGGTTTGACGCCAACTTGGCGACAAATTTGGCGAAAAAAATTATTTTTTGAATTTGGGTTTAACTTGGCGCTATTGACGATATTTTACGAAAAATTCACTGAATGATATTAAAAGCAGCAATATTTAGAAAATCAGCCATTGTAAAATATTTCTTGCATTGTTTCGTGGCAGATGAGGGGAGTAAATATTTGAATTGTTTTCTTGCTCACTCCAAGCACTTTTTTTAACACTTAAGGCAACTACTAAGAAATTGACACGTAAAAGGAAGTAGTGTGGCGACCATACCAGATTTTTTTTTTTTGCATTGTTGGCAGAAATTCTTTTGATAAACTGTTTAAAAGAGTGTTTTTGGCAGTTGCTTAAGGCAAGGTTTCCAAGTGAAAAAGTTACTTTATAATAGTTACATAAAATAGCTAAAAGTAGTCAACCTGTGTGATGATTGCGCCTGATTCCTTAAGTCATAGCCACATAGTCATTGATACCGATTATTTATATTCTCATATTATTTATTATATGGAAGTTTGCACATATACTCACATCTAATACAAATGTCATTTGACTTTTTAAAAAACTCAATATTGCAATGCTTTCCTTGAACTTGCCGAATAAGAAAAAAAATTTAGGGTTCTCCTGATTCTATGAAAAGTTACAGTAGCAAATTGTAGTTTAGTAAACAATATTTTAATTAAAAACAATGAATGATTTGAAAATGATTCTTGAAAAAACCCAGGTATTAACTCGCGCGGGGTCGAAAACAACCCCAACCAAATTTGTTTCAATTTCTTAGAATTTCATAGCCACATAATAAAACCATCTTTTGGGTAGCTGCAATTGTGTCCTTGACCCTCGTGGGTCCCTCCCATTTCAGTTACACTCAAGACCCTTGGGGTCATAAACGACCCCAATGCTTCCTTTAATTAATTCATTATAATTATTGAATGTTACATGCATTATTTAAGTTCACACACTTTTTAATGATAAAAAAACAAAAAATAAAAAGATACAATTAAAGTAAAATTTAGTTTATGAATTAAAATTATAATTTTAGAGCAAAACTTACAATAACTGTAGATTTATTTACATCTGTTACAGACCTGAAAAAACATGATTTTTGCAAGTGAATTTCAAACACTTATGACATTTTTCAATGCATTTTCTGTCCAGTTCTCTTGGACAAAAGTTGCAACGTCCTCTTTTTTTGGCCTTCTGGGGAAGTGACCCCAAGGGTCTTATGTGCAAAAAATGCAATTCGGGAAAAATAAAACACAATAATAGCATTATTTTGAATAGAAAACTAGAAGAATAAAAGCCACAAAAGGCCATTAAAAACAAATGGTTGATTAACAAAATATATTAAACAGAAATTGCATTGGGGTCACATATGACCCCAAGGAACCCACGAGGGTTAATCGACGTGAGGGTGTGGTTCGAACTTTCCTAAATCCATTCCATTCTTGCAAAAAAGGGGGGTCTTTTGCGAGCACTGGGGTCGTTTTTAGACCCAGCACGAGCGCTCGTGTGAGAAAAAACAGTGCGAGTTCTCGCGTGTTAAATAACCCTCACCAACCTGTGCTATCCTTTGCTACTAACTTATGTCACAGCATATTTTTAGTTTATTGCTTTTATTTATTTGAAAATACTTTTGCCATGAGAATAATAACTTTTTCAAAAAAAAATTCATAACAATACAGTAGTACAACATATGTTTATCACTTATTCAGTTTTGTTAAATCTGATTACTTTACAGACCCAAAATGAGTTTTATCAGAAATAAAAGTAAGAAATAAGGAAGTTAAAAAAAGGGAAGAAGGAAACTTAAGAAGCAAATTTTTGGAGAAAAAAACTAGGAAAAAACAAACATTTAAGGTGGGACATGAAAAAATTTAAAGAAATCAAATTTTTACTTAAATTTATTTTCAGTAGAAAAGTTTCCTACAGTAGATGCTGCTTAATGTGATCACGTTAGGATGCAAGTGATTTGATAACAATGATCAATTGATTATAATAAACAATAAAAGTTAAATTGTGATTTCTGCTGATAATTTCATTCATGTTCTTTATATGAAATGAATGTACTTATCAGAAAAAATATGGTCCCGATGAAAATAAATCAAAATAATGCAATAGGTAAATATTTGATGGGCAGAGAAGCAATCATCGATTGTTATTTGTCTATTTTTACTCAGCAATTGATTTATAAAATGTTAAAAAATGTACTGTATGAAACTGCTCGGTATCCCTCCCCCCCCCTCGCTCTCGTCTTCCCTTAGGTAAGCAGCAGTGGGATCTTTCTCCTCCACCACACTTATCGTATTATCCTGCATTAGCCCGGCATGACTGAAAAAGTGAGGTTGACCAGCATGCCTGGAAATTCGAATTTTCCAGCATGCCAGATAGTTCAAGGCTCATTTTGCAACAAAACAAAAACAAGTTTCTCTCCTCAGTTTCAAGTACAAAGCAAACCACTATAAGGGAAAATAATAATAAACGCCTTTCTCAAAAACAAACCAATGAATTTCAGAACTCCAAGACAAAACTAATCATGGTGGTTTAATGATGCTTTATCTTGATATTATTTATTAACAATTTTACAAAGTTAAATCATTTATATGTATTAATAAAATGGTCTATACTGCCATGTTACAAAAGTGAAATCTGCACTGAGCGGCAAATGCAGAAATCACTTGAACAAATGTTTTATGCTCTATAGAAGGCACTTTTTTGGAAAATTTTATTTTATATTTCCCGTTCACAAATGACCATAAAACAGTGTATTTAGATAATATATGTTGCAACAAATTATACCTGATGACAATAATTCAATTTTCATAAAAAATACAGATTAGATTGTACTTTGCACACCAGTACATAACTAAAATTATTTTTAAAGTTTTTAGTGTTCTTGGGATAGTATTAAATTATTTTTTTCCAACCTCGGTTTTTCAGGCATGCCGAAAAGGACCAGGTACAGGTCATAGGAAATCTGGTGACCAGGGTTGGCAAGTTTTTGACAGTCGGAGGTTTTATCCGGTTTTAACCGTGGTTTTTTACCGTCATGTCAAAAACCCCTTTTTGACATGGTTTTTGACATAATTGTCAAAAACCTAAATTTCTGTCCATAACATGTTTAAATTTGATATAGATAATCTAAATACATTTTCAAATGAATTTTACAATTTCTGATTTCAGACACTGAAGTAAACATCTGGAGTTTTGGTTATTAAAATAAAGTGTAATAAGCAATCCTAAACATAATTGAAGGGCTCGGGAGTAAATAATGGTAACTAGCATTTTAAAAAATCAAACATATGGTTTTTGAATATGGCTTTATTGTTTTGAGAAATTACTGTAACATTTTTATTTTAAAAATGAAATGAGTACATTAATTAAGTGCTGTGTGTCTTGAGTATACTTAATAAATTTTTATAAGTGATTTTTTTTTAATTTTAATTTGAAATAGTGCGATTTTTAGACTTTGTCGGATGCCATTATTTACTCCCGAGTCCTTCAATTGGGATACTACAAGATGCTTACATGTGGAAAATAAAACGAATGAGCTACTATCATTATAGAATAAAAATTAATTATAAATAACAGTATATTAAAACATAAACCTAATTACAATTTATAAATTTTAGAAAGCAGAAAATGCATAGTGCATATTTGCCTGGTATTATTTGTAGACTTGTATACATAAAATAAATCATCTTAAGTTAACAGTTACTTAAGGTATTTAGTCTTAGTACAGGGGCATTTCACAGTATTTACCTGTTACGGACTCTACACTTCAGAGATATGTTTTAGCCTCCTACTAATGATTAGTGCAAATATTGAAGCTAAACTTTTTGTAAATTTATAGTCCTATGGGTACTTATCACAAAACATTGAAAAAAGCTTAGATTTGTTTGGAATTTCTAAAAATATAGGAGTATATATAGCATGTTACGGACTCTACGCACAAAAGACATGGAAATTTTTGCTAAAACTAACTTCAAATTTTCTGTGAAAGTAACATCTATTCCTACCTAATGAAGCTTTTTTATGATGTCTCAGTTTATCTATAATGAATTTACATACCAAAATAATAATTAAAGAATCAAAAAATATTTTTTAAGGAATTATTTACTGAAGAACTATCTATTTAAGAACACGTTACGGACTCTACATATTTGTCACCTTTGAGTATTGTTTAAATTATTGGTACTAGAAGCTAAACAACAACAACACAATATTATTGTTCAGTAGTTTTAGTAATAGAATCAACTTTCATGGCTTTTTTACCATCATACAAAAAAAAAAAAAAAATGCTTAGAAGTCGAGATGTAGCACTCCTGGTAGAACAGACAGCGGTATACACATGTCAGTTTCTTCATAGGTTGCTTTTGCATTGTCTTAAATTTGATTCTAGAAAACAAGGTACCAATTCGAATTTCACAAGCTGTTTTCTTTTTAAAGTTGTGGAACCTTGAATTAGTTGAATAGATTGGTACTCTACTCTTTTCAATAAATCAAGATTTCCTGATAACAGCAGGATAGTGAAGAGAGGTATTTTGTTGGGCGGGGAGGAAAGTAGTTTTTAGCCAAAACTTTTAAAATTGCAGTTTTCAAGGTAACTGAAATCTTCAGTTAATTCAATTAAAAATATTAAAGTATTTTAAAATGTACCAAAATCAACAAATTCAGTGTATAAACAATTTTATTTAATGACAAATTTAGCTGCAGTAATTTTGAAATTAAGTTTTTATTACAATATCAGTTTATGTTTATTTTCTTATCAATGCTCTATTATGGAGGGGGAGGGAATGACTCATCTATCCATTTACGTAATTTAAGGGACCAAACATAGTCTAAAGCTATGTTTTAGAGCTTATATTTCAGAATGTTTTTAAACAGTCCCCTTATTTATGCCCAAAAATTACTTATTACCCTTCCCTTTTTGGGAATGAACCCCCCCCCCTCGATAAAAAAAATATTTAAAAAAAAAACATAGAATTTGGATCTAACCCTTGGATGGAATAGAGGTATCATTAATGTGTAAAGATGAACAAAAGGTTTTTGTTGTGTAAATTAATCAAGATTTACATCAGCAGTTTTCATTTTTCAAATGAACATTTTTTTTGCTTAGCAAATGTAACTCATCCCAAAGGTGAACCGTTTAAGTCAAGAAACTTGTGAATTTTTTGATTATTCAAGTTTAATTTCTGCATAATTGCTTAAACATAGATTTTGAATTAAATTAAGCAAAAAAAAAATCATGTTAAAAATTGCTCTTAATTGTGCTCTTTTGTGTAAAAACAATGTAAGCAATGAGGAATGGGCCTTAAATGTGTAAAATGACTTGTTCCTTCAAACCTGCATCATTTTAAAACCAAAAGGTTGATCCAGAACCAAAATATAAAAGCTCAGGGAATATTGAGTCGTTCTACAAAACAGCCGCAGCTATTTTGTCCTGTAAGTGACAGCTCATAGATTTCTTTAAAAAGGCATAGTTTTAAAATAATGAACAAAAATTTTTGCTTGAAAAATCAAATCTATGTTTGATTTTTTCAGCAAAAAAATTTTGCTCATTACCCTTTTATATACTTTTAATTAAATATATGAGCTGTCACATCAAAATTCTTCTGAAAGCAGGCCCGTCATTTAGGGGGGGGGCAATTGACCCCCCCTCCCTGGCTTTGAGAAGTCAATGTATTTACATATAAAGGGGCGTGGTTTTTACTGTTTTCCGATGAAATTGCATTGTCAGGGGTCTGTCCAGGATTTTTCACAAGGTCCATTTTTTGTGAAAAACTAAATAATTTTGTGAAAACTCAAATAATTTTGTGAAAATCAAACTTTAAAAAAAGAAAATTAATTTAATAAAAAATAAAAAGACATTTCATTTGTTTTCCTCTTAAAAAGGCGTATTAAACATCAAAAATGTGAAAAATCCGATTCCTGTAGCGGATGCAAAGAGATTGCAGTTTTCAAAGTGATGACATCAAAAGCATAAGAATGGAATATAAACTAATTTATTTTGGTAATTTTTTTTTTACAATTGCATTTTAAAGGTCTATGATAAACATATTATTAATGATTGTCAACACAATTAATGCAAAAATAAAATGAAACGATCCATTCAGCATTTAACATTTAGACTCACAAAAGATCAGCTAATTTTGCTTTAAAAAATTTAAAATAGTAATCTGAACAAAAAATAAAGCGAATTTTCATTTATTTGCCTCCTAATAAAGAGTAATTAGCTTGAAAATAAGTAAAATTCGATTTTTATATCGGATGCAGAGATCACATTTTTCAAAATGAAAGCATTAAAAGAAAAACACGGTGAATTAATAATTTATTAAAGTCAAATAATTTTAGATTTACATTTCATCAGGTTTATATGATGAATGCCATTAATAATCACCGACATATTCACCGAAAATTCGGAGGAAAAAATTCGATAGAGAGACGTAACAAAACAGACAATACCGAACTTCCAATATTAACAGACGAAAAAATACATTTAATTCCTGAATATAACCAAAACACCACCCTTGTAAGAATCAAAAAAAAAAAAAAATCCAGACAATTTTCTGCCAAAATAAGGTCAAAACGTTGCACCAAAGAGGTCAGATGGCGATAATTTTAAATAGCTAATCATTCTACCAGAAGCAATCCCATTTTTTTCTCTTCCCCTAGCTATCTGTTTGCAGTTCTAAATTCATTTCGTAGATAATTGCTGTAGTTATTATTTCCTTTTTGTTTAAGTCAAGAGCAGGGAGAAAAATCCTTACTCTGCATTTTCAGAGAAATCTATAACAGCAACATCGCAGCAAGCCATTTTGATTTGCATATGATAAAACAAACAAGCAGAACTATTAAAGCAAAACAACTTCCTTTTTTAAGTTGTTAATTTCTTTAAAAGAAACCGACAAAAAGTGCCATTCATTAAAGATTTATCATTCATGAAAGATTTATCGCTTGCCCAAAGTATCACAGGCAGGCAGTGCCGACTTTTTTTTTTCGCAAAATTGTCGGATAAGCGATTGGCTTCTTTAACTTCAGAAAAGGCCCAAAAGTTATGGGCTTTTACACAGAAATATGCCATGCGTTTTATTTTGATTTCAGATTTGCTTCTTGAATGAATAATGTGTGAAATGTCCGTTTTGTTTGATCAGCATTTTGTGAAAGGTTCGTTTTGCTTGATCGTATTTTTGTGAAGGGTCCGTTTTGCTTGATCGTGTTTTTGTGAAGGGTCCGTTAAAGGACCCGAATTTCCTCTGGCCAGACCCTTGATTGTGTTTGCACCCTTCCCCCCCCCTGGAAAATCTTGAAATGACGTCCTGTCTGAAAGTCAATGTTAAAGTTTCTTTTTTTAAGTATAAGTAGTAATGTCTTCCAAAGATATAACTTTCAGGTTTTTTACGTTTCTATTTGGGAGTTCAAGTACTTAGGTAAATAAAGAGCTGTGTTGAAACTTTTGCTAAATGTAGAGTCCGTAACATTTTTGTAGAGTCTGTAACAAATTTTGAAGATTCCAGGGCTCGCAGTAGACTTTTTCAAAATTTTAGGGGAATTTTAGGAATATTTTGACAAAATTTTAGGAAAATTTTAGGGGTAATTTACGATATTATTTGACTATAAATAAGTCCCTAACAGTAGTACCCGACAAACCAAACTGAAAATGCATTTTATTTATTACAGCATAAATTACAACCTTCAAATACCTCCGATACAAAAAAAAAAAAAAAAAGTCAAAGCAAATAAGAAATAATGCTTCAATGCTATGTAACATGTTCATAATTTTCACTTTCAAAGATACACATATCTGAATGTTGATCAGCTTCTAGATATTAATTCTGTTCAACAAGCTATTTCGCTAGACCCAGAGATAATATTCATTCTTTAAACTCATAATATTTTTGCTATTTCAACAAATCCGCAAATTTACATTTTTTTCCTGCCTTTTCCAATAAATTTGTTTTTAAGTTTTTTCTTTATCATTTTTTTTCATCTAGTAAATCAGCAGTGCCCAGAAAACAGTTTGTGAAGTTAACCCGTTTGGCCTGTTATATTCAATGTTACGAACGAAAACCATCTCGTATCACAAAACAATTTTTAGTTAGTAATTTTCTTCCCCCCCCCGCCCCCTAAGTTTTTGAATGTAATGTAAAAAACTAAAAACAATTGAGTTTCCATTGCCGGACAACTTTAGAAAATCTTAATGGGAAAATTTTCTGCATATATCATTAAGTAATGCCACAGCTTTATAAATTCTATTAGCTGCGCTTAATGCACTTTGATTTCACAGTTTTAAGATTATCTAAAAACAAACCTGCTTGTTAATATTTTTCTTCAGTTTTTTAATTACCAGAAAAGTTTCCTTTGGACAAAGTTCTTTAGATCCACAACAATCCTTTGTTTTGAAACCAATGGCGTAATATCTAAATATTGTCAAAAGCCCATATGTTTGCTTTTCAACTTTGCCCCCCTTTCCCTCTAAGAGTTGTGATAGTTGAAGTAACATAAACATTTCTGATATCAAATTATTCTGATTTTATATTTTATATATGCTCCCTCATAATCCGAATAACTAAGACTTGATAAGTTAATTCATTTTTAAAAACAGAAAAAGTATGCAAATGGTGAAGAAAAAACTATTAATCAAAAATTGTAAAGAACTGCAGGAATAATAAGTAATTATAATTGACATAATAACCCTAGTTTTGAATAGAAAATGAAAGTAAGGAAGAGGAATCATTAGCTTAGTACAACTCATACTTTTATAACAGTTGCCTAAGTTTACTACATCTGTTGGATTATCTTGATTCCTGAATTCTAATGCTATCTAAACATTCTTATCAACATTTTAAATCTATTTTATTTTTCCAAATATTTTTTGAACCAAAAACAAAGTTTGATTAAAACTAATGCTACTTTTTAAGTATGTCCATGGTTTGAACTGATTCAGATGCAACAGGATTGACATTTTTGAATGGGTTGACATTAAATGACAAGCCTATATCTAATAGCTTAATCTATAAACAAAAGAAAATGAAACAAAGTTCAGACTAATGGTAAGAATAAAATTAACGATATCCAAGCAGTGAATTTACACAGTAAAACTAAAATAAACAAGTTTTATAGAAGCGGATGCAAACAGATTGCAAAATTCGCAATTAATCGAGCTTAGGCGCACAAAAACAGCTCAAAAATGAAAAATTTCACAGCAGGTTATGTTTCATTCAAATAGAATGATGAAACAGCTGTTTTAAAGATGAAAAAGTTCGTTTTTAAGTTGAAGAATTTTAAGAGTGACCCGAGATGAAAAATAGTGTGAAGAATGCATTTTTAGCGAAATATTTTGTAGAATGTCCATTTATCTCATTAAATATATAGGAAAAAGTTAACTTTTGGCTATAAAATACTTTCAGAAAGGTATTTTAAGTTCGCCTAAAGAGCTCCTGTAAATTTTCTAATTTTTTTAGGAACGCCATGAAATTTTAGTACAATTTTAGGAATTTTAGGAGGTCTGAAATATTTAAGGAAATTTAGGAATTTTAGGGGGAATGCGAGCCCTGAGATTCATAAAAATTAACCAATTGCAACAATAATGAAATTTCTTTTACAATATTGTGACAGCATAGGTGAAATTAGAAAATATGCAATTTAGTGAAATAAAATGCATAAATAAAATTTTCAGCTAAACTTTTATTCCAATTATTGTTACGGACTCTACAGTCATCATTTTCACAATCCATAATTTTTCATAGAACGCACTTTTTGATTAAAATTGTTAGCTATATTAGAGGTGAGCCTTTACTTTCTCTGTCTCAAGTACCAGTTTTGGCTTAAAAATCGGTTTAAGCCAGATTTAAAGAAAAATTCAATGTAGAGTCCGTAACAGTGAAAATTGCATTTTCAATGCTCTGAGTGCAATTACAAACATAATATAAAATGAACTATGGGGCCATTCTCCGGTTACGCACGGGACATTTGCAGACTTTTGAAGTTCATAAAATCAGTGAAAAAGGTTGTGCATTCATGTTTTATTGCAGTTTTATTATAAATCAAGATTGATTCTTGAAGTTTAAGTGCAAAATAAAATTATAATTATTGTTTAAATATGTAGAAAATGATTGATTGTGCTGGTTACGCACGGGACTCGGAAAGAAAAGAAAATTCCACTTTTACTTCTATAGCTCATGAACCCTGTGAATTTAGAACTTCTATCTAACCATTGTATTTTTTTCCTAACAGCTAAATAGTGCTTCTTCCCAAAAATGCTACACTTTAATCAAATAAATAAATTAGTAAATTTACAAAATTATTGCATTTGGGTTACGCACGGGACAAACCCAAGGTTACGCACGGGACACGTCTGAATGATATTCTATATCAGCTGGAATAATTTAAAAATATTTATAATAATTGTATTTCTAATGAAATAAAAGTTATTGTATTCATTAGCGTGAACCATTTTAAGTGAAGTTCAAGAAAAAAAGAAGGTATTTTGCATAATTAATGTTTTTTTAAATGTGACTAGTACACGATTCATAATATTTATTATTGACTTCATAATTATAAAATGTTTTTAGCAAGTGAGTGGCAATTGGGGGCAAAGTAAAATCAGAAGGGCAGTAATGTCCAAAAAATCAAATGCCCCAATTGTGCAGTCGGCCGAAGACTTTGCGAGCGTTGTAAAAAAAGGAATGACATCAACAAAAGTCATGCTGTGTTTAGATAAAGACATAAAGAGGGAGACAGTTTGGTCAAAAGTAAATGCAAGACCAGGCATTTCAAAGATGCATGGCATGAAGCATATACCTATTTCAGGCTTTGAGTTCTTTCTAAATGCTGCAACACCTGTAAATAATGTTCAGAGAAAGGCAGTTAGTAGCGTAAATATTGGCAAGTGAAATTACGTAGCTGAATTATAATTTTAGAAATACAGCAAATTCTCGATTATCCGCGGTCGGATTATGAGCGATTCGAATTATCCGCGGGCTTTTAACACTTTTATTTCCTTTTCCCTTTTATTTTCATGCTGAAAATTTACTTAACACAGAAAAATGCAAATTTGTCATTTATCGTTTTCAGCTTTTAAAGATATTTCTTTCATCCAATGTTCTCATTTTTAGTTTAATTTAAATGTATGAGTGGTATTTTTGACTTTTTAAAAAAGCTTTTACATACACTAGTGTCGATCTTTACCTATTTTTTGGATTATCCGTCGCATTTGCTTATCCGCGGTTGCTGTGCCTCCTTACTCCGCGGAAAATCCGGAGTGGACTGTATTTGGGTTACGCACGGGACAGGAAAGCAAATGCTTATATTTCATTTAATATTTAACTTTCATTAAAAAGGGTTTTGGGCATAAATTTTGATGGGTGAATAAAAGTAAATCCAAAGCAGTTTCTGTTTTGCTCGAAAATTAAGCTTGGAAAACAAAAAAGACCATGTTTTTGGGTTACGCACGGGACATCCAATTATTGTTTTAAAAAATCCTTCTTTTTAAAAAAAAAATATGTTGATACTTATTTATTTTCCTTCGATCATTAAAAGATACACTATGTAGATATATTTAACGGCGAAAGAAAATTGAGTGTTATAATTTATTTCAAATTAGACAATAACATTAAAATATGTTAATTTTAAGGAGAAAATTGAAAAAACGTAATGCTGAATTTCCAGAATTGATTTCAAAATAAAAATTCTGTTAAAACAAGTGTTTTATCTTATTTCCTAACGTTTAACTAACATATTTTAATATTACATACATAAAAAACACAAATACGTATTTTAAAAATTGAGGTTCAGAAGGTTTACAGTGGAGAATGGCCCTATGAAAAAAATATGATATTCATATACTTTAGAATGTACTTTTTCAATATATATAAAAACTTTAAACTTTTAAAAAGTTTTGTTACAGACACCCCTATGTCACAAATACCGTGAAATGCCCCTACAATAGACCTCTGGTCGCAGTGCTTGGCTTTGTTAAGCCCCCCTCTCTTTCATTTCAAGGTATTTAGTCCCATTCTAAATCGTTTTTCCCGCAGAGCATGCGGTAACAAAAGACCAGTTTTGATGCTTTTTGGAAGCCAAGTCTATTTCTGAGTTTAGAATGTATGAGAGTCCAAAACTCGAGAAGATTCTCAATGTAATTGTACCATCAGCTGTACAAATTCGGCAGAGATGTTGCTTTTTTTTAGACCTTTCCACCATGTTTTTGCAGGGATATTCTGAACTGCAAAGTAGCTACCGGGATAGGGGGCAGATTCAGCTTCAAATGCAATTAAATGCTCAAGGGAATTTGGTTGGATTTCAAGCAACCATTTTCAAGCTATTTCCTTTTGCTCCTCATTTAGGATTTCTCCTTTATATATTGGATGCATTAGGTACGCCAAATAGTGAAACGGTTAAAGATATGAAGAAAGGCGCTTCATTACAGCATCATGATGTGGAGAAAGACTAGAATCCTCTGCTAGGGAATGCCATGCTCGACAGGCGCCAGTGTTACGTCGCCTCCTTTGTACACTGAGCACTAATTAATATAGTTTTGCTTTTACTTAAAAGAAAAAAAAAATCACTTTAAATTCTGATAAAAAGATTTTTAGATTGATAAAATAGCTAATTAATAGTTATTAAAACATTTAAACAAAACTACTTTAAAAACTGGATTTAACTTTTAATACGTTTAACTTTTTTCATGATATAACAAGTTAATTTAAAAGAATGTGAATTAATTTTCATTAAATTTATTAATTTAATTTTTATTAAACCTGATTGATAAGATAACTAATTGATAGTTATTAAAACAGTTAAAACAAAACTACTTTAAAAGCTGGATTTAAGTTTTAATATTTAACTTTTCTCACAGCAAAACAAGTTAGTTTAAAAGAATGAGAAATAATTTTCATTAAATTTATTAATTTAATGTTTATAACACTTGATTGATAAGATGTATAAATTTTCATT
Source organism: Uloborus plumipes (assembly GCA_038373865.1). Lineage (NCBI taxonomy): Eukaryota > Metazoa > Arthropoda > Arachnida > Araneae > Uloboridae > Uloborus > Uloborus plumipes. The sequence goes on along the minus strand of JAXGGA010003255.1, from coordinate 63,267 downwards.
TAATATTTTTCAGGATGAGAAACCTTGTATGTTTATAAAAAATCTCAATAACCACTGTATTTGAGTTTTAGACGAGTTTTTGACAAGTTTTCGACAGGTTTTCGACATGTCATGTCCAAAATTGGTTTTTGACGTCAAAAACCCAACCCTGCTGGTGACCCTTGAATTTTGCGGCATGCCGGCTAATACGGGAAGAATTTTTCATCGTCATCCGAATCCTATGTTGCAGTTTGATCCTTTAAGAATGACACCTCTGCAAATATATCGCCAGCAGTCAATGCAGTAGATGTTCCCATTTTCTCACCAATTTAATAACAGTTTAAATCTAACTGAATTTAAGGAAAGGAATATTAAATAAAAAATATCAATATTACTAGCTTATATAACTTATAACTATAAAAAATTAATGCTGAATGCACAAGAAGATTGAGGCAATTTTCGATAAAGTGGAAATGTTTCGAAAAATAAAAACTTGGATCATTGTAAAGATTCAATTCAAGCACTTGACGCCTTTAAAACATCATAAAAATAATTCCCATGTTTAAAATAAATCAAATTTTAAGGATGAAAAATATGTAAATGAGCAAGAGACAATTTCCAGCAAAATATGTACTAAATTTCAAAATAATTTCAATAAAGTTATAGTTTCAGCTTAGTTACTTGTCAGTTAAAAAGGGAAAAAAAACGAAAAGAAAAAAAAGAAAACTTGATTTTAAATTCATTCCAGTTCCTTTAAAAAGATAAATCAAAAGAAGATAAGCCGATTTCACCAAACAAATTTAAGAAATTTTATAAGATGCAAGTTAGATTAATGAGGAGACCTCTGGATACATAAAAAGGTAACATAAATAGTTTTGTTTTCTACAACAAAATACAACTACATACTCAATTTGGATAGAAAAATGAGAGCTTTTAAAGAGAAAAATGAGATTTGGAAGGACTACTTTTATCACGTCAAAATTAATACTTCTTATTCATTTTTTAAATGTGATTACTTAAGGGACATCCTTTACATCCAGGACCTTTTTTAAAAGAAAGTAGAGCAACCTAGATAGAACTGAAAAGAAAGGTGGGTTCATTGACATTTTGTAAGATATTTTTGTGGAAAGAAGTCTGATGCCAAACAGTTCCTAGACCTTCAAAGGATTTTGTGTGATTGTTTGAAAATTCTTCTGTTATGAGTTTTGAAGAAAAAGGTGAAGCAAAACAACTTATTTACAGAGAAATTCCACAAAATGAGCAGTCTACAGCCCCTTTTACTTCAATGAAGTATGCATGAATCATGCAGAAAAAAAATATTTATGAGATTATTTTTGTTTTAAGTGAAAATACTGAACTTTTCTAAGCTTGCATTTAAATTTATTTCTTTCAAGTTTGAATTCCAAGAATAATTTTAATTAATGGAAAACCTATGTAGATGTCGCTGCTGTTGGACCCCTGGCGAGGAGACAATGTTTCCAAAGGTACCCCCCCCCCCAGACGCGCAAAAAAAAAAAAAAAAACCTTTGGCACCCTTCTCAAAAATTTCAATGGAGCAATCTGCATCCCCCCCCCTCGCTGCACACCCCTCTTATGTGTGGGCGTGGTTTTGCTGTTCATCGATGCATCTTGTTTACTCTTTCCCCTCCTTCCCTGTAAAAAATAAAAATACACTGGTAGACCATTGCCTAAATAGTTTTATTTAGCACTGTTTCCTCTTACCGATTTGTTAACCGATGTGAAAATTCTAGGTTCACATTTTAAGAGCGATTTAAATTGGACAAAATACTTGAAATAACATTATACGTAAAATTCATACTTGCGGTTTTCACAGAATATTTACTGCAACTTACTTAGCATGAATTTAAATAGGTACTGAAAACAAGAAGGGTTTGAGCACTTTGAAAGCAAACCAAATAGTTTAATACACTAATGTACAGGAAATGTTTTTCGAGAGTAAATAATTGCTACTTCAAAATTGTGAATTTGAAGTCATCATACTCTAGTAGAATTCATAATTTCGATAAAATTATCAATTTTTACAGAAATTTCAAGGCAATTAAGATCAAACATATATTACAGCTAAAGACTGACAACCACTGATGAAATATTTCCGAGTTCGACTTTGGCTATTTGAACTAAAGTACATTCCGCAGATCGACGAATAAGTTGTACTACAGAGTACACTATTACATCCATTACTAAATTTATTAATAGAGCCTCTGAAGGCGGCTCTAAAGATTAGAGAGTCGACGCAGTAGCTCTTCTTCCGAGAAGCACTTTTTACTCCTACCACGCGAGGCCATTTCTGCGCACCCATGATGAAATTAAAAACTACTCACACGAGTTCGAATCCATTCTCTCCACATTCCAACCTTCGCCAAGGAATCCGGCGAAGTTACATAGCATAACCAAAGAGAATAATAACGATATCTTTCCACTGGCATCTCGCACGCGTTAAAAAATTACAACTAACTCTTTCCCAATATTTATAAAATTACAATCAAAAATTTTTAAACGAAAGGTCTTCCGAACATAACACTCGTTCTACGCTGCTTTCCGTTGCGCCACAATTTGGCACCGAGCCAATTTTTCGCCCTACCGCAGCGCCATCGGACGGCTAGGAGTAAAGTAGTGCAAAAAAGAGGGAACGGCTAAATCAATGGAATGATAAAGAAGGGAACGCCCACTAAAACATAATATATTCTTCATGCAAATTAACAGGAAGCCTCTATTTTATTAGGTGTATAATTAAGAAAATAACTAAAGCTTTCTACACAACTCTGAAAGTCTTCAAAAACGACAAGTTATCTAAAAATAAAGCAAGCTTCAGAGCGAAATTCGAAGTGGACGAAAAAGTGGTCTTATGACGTCAACATCCCTGCTAGTGATCGTAGACTCCGCCTATCGACCTTCCTAAAAACCGAAATATTTCCCGCCAAATAAAAAGCCCGCCATTTCTTCTTCCTTCACATCCACAGATGTTAGCTTCAGAATTTTACTGCCGCGCACTTACGTGTGAGCAACTCAAAAAATAATATTTTTTCTCAAGACAAAGAGCATATGCAATATTTTTCAAAAATTAGTTTGAAACAAAATAAATTGTTCACGGAAATATTTTTTTCTAAATTTTTAATTTCTGCGATTAAATTAAATATGGAAAATTTTTTCAGAACCGGATGCCTACATTAGTAAGGATTGCAAAAAAGAAACAAAATAAAATGAAACAAATAAATTATAAGCATAAAACTTTCTGAAATAAAATAAAATTAAATGCCGTGCGTTAGTCAGATTTCTCGGCAATTCCACACTTATGCAACGAAGGATTTACTATGTCACAATTGTAAGGGTGCCCCCCGACATGGGTATCCAAAAAGGAACATGAAAAATACCTTTCATAATTACGTTCATCTCTAAGGGTTTCCCCAAAAATGCATCCCCCAGTCCAGTAAATGAGCCACTGCACTTGTGTACACATTGAATGCGATTTCTCTGAGAACTTAAAAACTTCATAGGATTAGTCCCCCAGAATAAAAAATTATTAACAAAATTTTTTGTAAGTCTTGAATTCTTGAACAATAGTCTTGAACACTTGTCAATTTAATTTTTGATTACAAAAGACATACCATAATTCAAGTATTCCATCCAGAAAATACCAAAATTCATTTAAAATCGAAGGCGTTAGTAATTCTACTCGCCCACACACACCTTAAGAAATGTAATTGGATTCATATGGGTGCCTATGAAGGGAAAGAGGGTCATGCGCCATCGAATTTTTTAGGGGGAGTATTGGGAGTCTTATTTTGAGGCATGATCCGTAGGATTCGGGGGAAGGGGGGACACTTCTACTCTTACCAGTGTTAGAAATAGGTGTCATGATGACACCTAGACTTGACGGAAAATTTATGAAAACTATACGGCTCCTGAACTGTTTTTGCTGGAATTTATCCCCTAGCGCCCTATCTATTGTGAAATTTGGAACGTCGGTCATTATTTGGACAATTTAAAAAGGATTTTTTCCGTAGAGAGCGCACAGCTGCAAGAAAATATAAAATGGGGCTCCAATCCGTTTTTAAATTTTTCCACAAAATTTTTTTTATCCTTAATACTTAGTGTGTTCGCCCACCTTAACCATATTCGCATCAATTCTAATAAATTAAGTCGATTAATAATTTCACACCGCATAAATGTTGTTCAAATGTATTACGGTAGTCTTAGGCATATTAGCCGAAAAATTAATTTTACATTTTCATAAGTCGTCCCCCTATTTTTTGCCTCTTTTGAGTCAGTAACAGGCAAATTTTTCCAAAAACATTTTTAATGATAACACGTGCACCAAAAGGGGTAAAAATTGAAATAAAATAGGCAAATTCTTCAATTTTTGTAATAACAGTTTTTATTTCTATATATATTTCAAATTAAAACAAATATTTAATAATTGTAACTAAATTAAGGGCAGGAATTGCTTAAATACAATATACATACGTTTCAGCATACGAGAGGGCTACTGCCATGCAAGCTGTAGCTCATCGTCCATTGGAACGCCTCGCAATGAGCTCAGAGTTCTCTCATTCGATGAATAAATTTCAAAACTGTATTTTGATGCATATTTGATCGGGGTGTCAACGATTTAAATCAACTGATGAAAATCAGTGATCAGGGGCGGGGATTTCTCCATCCCTGAGCATCTACAAAAATAGTCTAAAACTGCGTTTTTAGAGAAACATTTTCAAAAAAATTCGAGGTAGGGCCAACCCCCTCCCCCTCCTTAACATTATTAGAGGCACAACGGCTGCGTTTTTCAAATTTTAATTTAGGGAATTTGACCGGGTGAGCGTTGTTGAACCACTTTGTACTAACATTACTGAAGATAGTAGAATGCATTTTTAAGACTATAAACTCAAAAGCCCGAATAACATGTCTTCAGGATACATTTAATTTAATTAAGCTCCCCCCCCCCCAACCGGAAGCGCAGTGTCCTTTATCTCAGTTCTCATCACTTCCTTCAAAAACCACAATCAAGACCGACGGTACTTTCTCCCTTTTAGTACAGTTGAACTCGCTTATAACGAGCACGAAGGGACCGTAACATGTTGCTCGTTAAATCCGAGTGCTCGTAATAAACGGGTTCTTACGGCCGGCGTGCAACCAGAAGGGGTGGGGCTTGGGAGGTCAAATAATTGAGTTTACGAAAATTAATTCAAAACTTATTTTAATTACATCAATTAATTTAATTAAATATTGTTCTTTATTTAATGACCCAGTAAAAAGTTCCTGGTTGCGCTAGTCTTAAAGGGGAGAAACAATAAACGGAAAGAAAAATAAAGAAAAAGATTCTTATCAAAACATAAAAAAAAGAAGATAAGACAGAAATAAACTAGAAAGTTGAGAAAAAAAAACACTGCGATACAGAAAAAATTGCTAGTTAAAACCGGGTCTTGCTCGTTTTAAACGAATTCTGTTCCACAGACTTAACATTGATCCAACCAAATATTCACGTTTCCCTCGTTAAATCCGAGTTCTCGTTATATCCGAGCTCCTTATGAACGAGTTCGACTGTATTCTTAGAAATAGAGAAATTTTCAACTTCTGAGTCAATTCAGAACACGAGAATCTCCAAATGTAATTCTGCAGGTTTTATGTAGAATTTTGTTGAGGCATCAAATCTTCCTGCAATAATGCCGTGTTTTGAACCCGAATCAGCGTCATTTTACGGGAAAATTAGATCTAATTCTAAGTAAAACCTGTGCAGAAAATTTAGATTTAAGAAAATTTGACGATTTTATATTGTTAAAAGCCATGCACGTAAATAGTATTTATTTATGTTTGTATGTCAGAATAACTTCTCAAGAAGACCAACCAGATATCGATAAATTCGTAATTTTTAGGCCTTGTGTTCGACTAATTTACATAATTGTACGATTTTAATTAGCGGACAAAATTATACCTATATAATCATATAAGCGTCCTGTTTATACTCCCACCGTTTTTCTTCCGAAATTTCGGATTCTGCTTCTAACAAATGTTTTCTTATATACCAATGGCATAACACCCCCTACCCCTCCCACCCGCTACTTATCTCTTCACCTCCAGTAACATTATTTAAGCTATTATTGAACTCCAATCCCAAATGCTTGTCAATATAACAGTGAGCAAAATATTGCCTGAAAAAGAACAGTGGCCGATTGATTATTGATAATCACATTTAACTTTTTCTCATGATCAAAAAACCGTAATAATCCAACATCCCCCAAGCATAGGCAAGAGAAAAAAAAAAAAAAAATAATTTTCGCGCGGTTTTCAGAAGAGCTCTAGTAAAAACCTAAGACAGAAATATTCGAAAGGAAAGAGAGAGGCAGGGTTAGGAGGAATGTGGAAGCTTCTTTACCAATCTTCACTCGGGAGTTTTTAGGGGAGAAGACTTGACCTTGCCAGAGCGACGAAAGACAGTTCTAAGGGAAGGAAGGCCCGCATTCCATTCTCTGGGGGCCCCAATGAAGGATTGTGCCCCTGCATCGAATTTCACGGAAAGGGGGCCGACCGACATCCCCGCCCCTAAAGATGCTAAGCAGGCAATGAATACACCAACAAGCAAAGACCCACTATTTTGTTCAAAAAATCAGGCGACGTTCGTTTCAACTCAACTGATTAGCACAGCAAACATGAAAATCATAAAATGATTTTACCATAATTTTAAAATTCACGAACTTTTTTTTTTTTCACGAAAACGCTTAAGAACATGCACATGGCACCTATTTGAGAATGATTATTATTTATTTCTACAATTTAATTATACTATTTAATTACAATTTAAAAATATCTGAAAATGCTGCTGACACCATTTTTGCAGATTCTTAGGTAAAATAACCCTCTAAATCCTAACATGACCGCCGTTTTCCTACACTACAGACTACTTTTTGGAGGTATAGTTTTCCCACTTTCCTTTGGTTTTTTCAATTTTCGACAATTCATAGTCATTATTTTGATTTGGAAGGAAGGGAGCATCATATTAACCGTCAACATTCTTTGGAGGGGCTAGAGAGGTGAAAAGACAAGAAGTAAAACAAGCTAGACGTATTCTTGTCGTCATATTAATCTGAAAAAGGCAAAGAAACATCAACTACGGTCAAGTAAAGATGATAAAACTCTGAATTGCTCAAAAAAAAAAAAAAAAAAAAATCGGTTCTTTATTTTTTATCACTAATTTATTTTTATTTATTTTTTTTATGTTTAGGAGGACTATCTATGTTTCTCTTCTTGCCACAAATGCTGCGAAAAACGGAAGCTCAGGCCCTGATTTGTTTCGCGCCAATCGTTCCAAAGGGTATTGACTATAAATTATCGTCTGAGCGAATTCCGTTTCGACTGAATAAATAAACAACGTAAACAAGTCATTAGATTAAATTTAAAATAAAGCATTTTAAATCTAAATATAATAAATTGCTCTTGAGAGGATATGGTAAACACGGAAAAGGACTTGCTAGTAAAATTTGTTAGTCATTAAAGCAGAATAAAGAAGGAAAATTGAAAATTCTTACACTAAAATCTATTACAATTTCGTTAATTGTAAAAAAACAGATAAAAATTTTCTATCATTGAGATTTCTTACCTCGTCGGCCAACAATGACATCGATTCCCAATCGCGAAAATTTAAGCCTTAGTCGCATTTGCTAAAAAACGTTATAATTCGAGTTCTATCTTACATGGAAGTTCTAAACACATCTTATCAGACTCAGATTTTTTTTCTTTCTTTTGGAACAATTGTTTTAAATTTTCAAGCATGTTAACACTTCAAAAATCGCGAAAACCGGTTTCCAAGTTTTATCATTAATATCTTTGTTAATGTCATTCGAAGATGCGACCTAGTTAAGAATACTCTCGATCACTTCACCTTTCAACACTTTTTTTTTTTTTCAAAATCTGTTTAATACTTTGTTTGGAAAATATTAATTTCAGCATAGATGACCAAAATAGTCATAAAATGAAGAACTGTGAAGTATTATTTCGGATAAACCACTTTGTAATTTGCAGGGGCGTAGGAACTTGATAAAAACAGGGGGAGCCCGGTGAAGTGCCAGAGCTTGGCGCTTTCTTTGGGGGGGGGGGGGGCAAGACACACTTTGTCACCCTTTACACTAAAGCTCAATTATAAAGTCATTCATGTTCAAAACAACATATTTTGTAAATAAAATAAAGTTAAAAACACAATGACAAGCACATTTTTACATCATAAATATGAACTTAGTTCTTGTAATATTTGTTCAGAAATAGGAAGTTGGAAACTTTTATCAGGGAAAAATTTCCACATGGTACCTTTTAAAAAAGACTTTCGACGATTTTTGGTGACTTTAGAGGTTAGAAAAATTTTGAAAAACAAGTCTTAAAATTGAATGTAGGCTATCTTTGGTTATATTGGAGGCAGGAACTAGGGTAGCAAAATCATCCTTGGCAATTTTCCTCAATTGTAGCTTTAAAACGCACTTTTAGATGATTTTTGATGATGTTGAGAACAAGAGCCAGTCTGATCCCCCCTTTCTTTGCTGCTTATTGTGTGAATTTCCTAGAAAAAAGATCACATTTTTGAAAAAAGGTTTGCGGCAAAAACTGTATTGCAAAAGGTTGTAGTAAGGGAATTTTTCCGGGGGAGCTGAGCCAGTTTGAAATATTCCAAGGGGAGCCCAAGCTCCCCTAGCTCCCCGTTTCTACGCCCCTAGTAATTTGTAAGATAGACATAATGTAAAACAAATATCGGAATCTTGAAGATTTTTACAAGACAAACACACACAAAAAAAAAAAAAACCTGGCAAATGGAAAGGATATGCAAATATTACTCAAATGTTCATTCCTCATTCAAATGTTTCTTTTTATTTTTAAGTAATTAATAAATGAACCGTTTATTTCAGAAACCAGTCAACAGACATTTTTTTTCAAAATTGAGTTATTAGTGCCTTGTAATTCTTTAGGGGTATATGCACATGTTAGTACAGATACAGACCAAGAACTGTGTTTTTATACTAGGAAGGCAACACGCTAAATTTCGGCTTTAGTGCAAAAACCAGTCAACTACGTCTTTTGTCTGGTTTTTGCACTGAACTAGTATTTTTTTTCAGCGGCGCTGCTTCTATTCCGTTGGTATTATAGGCCTGGTTTGTTCTTGAATTTTCATTCTCTCCATGTAGCAGAGACTTTGGAACCACAAAAATGGATTTATTAAAAGGTTGATAGAATGTATACCCCATATGAGTATAGTGAATATGAGTATGAGTTTTGAAGGCTAGCAAAACATCGTTTTACCATCCAATAAAGTTACACCGAAAAATATGCTTAATTTTAAAACGAGGCGCCCAGGGTATTATAAAAAAAAAAACAACTCAGATGAAACCCCAAGAAGAAGTATTCCTACAAATCAAAAAAGATGTTTTCAAAATATCAACTTGTTAACAGCAGTTCATTTACGATAAGAGAAGTCCAGGAAGAGTGCTTGTTGGTAAAGCCACATAGTGATAAATTCGCAGAATCTACATTTTCATTTGTGGAAAAACAAAATCCTCCAGAATTTCCCACTGAAAGGGTATATTCACAAAAGGTGAGAAAAGTGTTTTTCTTGATATTTACTTATATCTCTACGCTTAAACTTACATCTCTTGATTAATTTTTTGGTTTTACTTTTTCCTTTTGTCATTATTATTATCGGTTCCTATTAATGTAAAGAAAATTCAGGATTTAAAAATCTCGAACAATATCTAGTTGGGTATAAAGATTTCTGCGCCAACATTTTCAATTGGCCGACAACTGATATTGGGAGCAGAGTCAAAATGGTTTAAGAAAATGAATAGCAATCTCTCCAAGAATCAAAATAGAAAAAAAAATATCGTTGATAATAATGTAATTAGTTAGTGCTAAATAAAAAAGAAATGTTTTAACCAAACCTTCTCATTTTTATTGCGAAATTTTACGAAAATTGAGCGCTAAGTTATGAAAAAAGGCGTGAACTATTTTATTGCAAAAAGCAGTCAACCACAAAAGTTTTTTTTTTTGTTTTTTTGCACTGAAGATAAGACGTAGGAAAATATATTTTTGTCGGTAAAGTATCCAAATAAGGTCTACTTTAAGTCCGAAAATAAAAAAAAAAACATCTAAACAAAAAGTAGTCGATTGCTAAACAGCGTTTCTCAAAACAACAACGTCTGTTGACTGGTTTTTCAAAATTCTTCAATCAAAAGTATTCCTTTGAATGCGCGTATCTGAGTTAACTCATCTATCCAGAGTTTTTTTTTTTTTTTCTTTCAAGGAAAAGATGAGCTTTTTTTTTTTTTTTTTTTACATTTTTCATGATGATACTCTTTTAAGATATATTGCAACAAAAATCAACAGAATATAGAACATGCAATCAAATTTTATTGACTTAATAGATTTCATGAGAAATAGGTTTGATAAAACTCTCCTTGAAACTGAGGTCTGGTTACGGCCCTGGTTGTTGTCATTTATTACTACCCCGGTTCATATTTAGTAACTATTATCTACAAAATTAAACAACTCTCAAAAATCATCTAAAAACCAGTCAAGGGTTGTGTACATTGCAAAAAAATAAACTTGTTTTTGCTGTATAATTCAGGCCCGTAATTTCAAGTTTTTCCGGGGGAGGGGGGTGCAAACACAATGCAATTTCACGGGGGAAATAAAAACCACGCCCACTTAAATGTAAATTGTTTTCTTAACTTCCCCCTGATCTTCTAAATGACGGGCCTGGTATAATCCTGGCAGCAGTGTATCCAGTTAAAACTGTAAAATGCACAGTAATAAACTGCAAAATTCGCAGTAACGTTTTTCCCCCTGCTAGTTTTAGTTTATTACTGAACATTTTACAGTTTTAAACTGGAACCTCTGCTGCCAATATTATATTTTAAAAACAGTTCATTTTTTTGCAGTTTATCTTTGAGAATGTATACGGCACTCGAGAGGGTGGGAGGAGGAGGCATTCTTCTGTCCCATTAGGTTTCTTCAGGAATCTGGCAAGCCTACTAATAGAAAACAATGGAAACAGGCAAAATAGAAAACTCCCTAAGACTACGACTGCAACGAAAAGGCTTTTCAGGTAGTCGCAAAAGTGATAAAACAGGGAAGTTAGAAGATTCTTCAATTGACTCACATTGCTAATCTTTCAATTTCGATTTTTGCGAAAATTAAAATATAGAATTGAGGTAAATTGGGAAAATACTGATCGAATAATGCAAGGAAATTGATGGTCGTATCATTTAGTTAGCTGGTTAGCATATATCGTTCAATTACAGTTGATGGATCTGAGATCTAGGTTTGGTTGTAATGAAGAAGGGAGAGGGAAAGGAATCGCAAATTAAAAAAAAAAAAACTAAACGCTGCTTCTCGCTCCTAGTTTTTGCTATGCATTCAAAGACTTCTCAAGGGGGGATTCGCCAGCCCCTTCCGATGGACGCTCCCTATCCTTCCAGCTTTCTTCAAAAGAAGTCCCACTTGGCACCCCGGGGTACGAGGCCAATATTTCCTTCTCAAAAGTTCACTGCCTCCTTTTTAGGGGCCGTTCTCTCCTTCACCTTAATTTCACTTTTGAGAGTTCACCTGTACGGCGGAAGTGAGAATCGATGAAAAGAAGCGCCCCATTCAAGCTTTCGCACCCATCACGTGGACGGGATTTCCCCAATAGGAGCACTTCATTTATTTCCCCGCCGACATTCAAGCCTCTAGATCCTATTTCTATCAATGAAACACCGCAAGTGTGCACGTTACTAACACTTCCAGAACACACAAGGATGTAGGATTATGCAAGACACAATGGGTTCATACCCCAAATTAAAGCACTATGAATAACCATCGATGTATTACCAACTGTAAACGTTATCTTTAGAAGGAGCCATCAAAAGGTTTAATTTTGAAAGGCGAGAGATTAAACAAAGTATTTTGAGCAGCAATGCAATTTTGCATTATATCCAAACTATAAGTCTATGTTGGATAACGGTTCTTCAAAAAGGCATTTTTCCCTAAACGTGTTTCGAACCAACAAATAACTGCAAGATATACCTGCTTTGTGAAATGGAGTGGATGGATCCATACTAGCACCTATCAATTGCCAAGAAACGCGCAGAAAAGCAAACATTCAAAAAGAATGGAAATGTTGTATCAGTGCCGGATTTAACCCTCTCGGCACCCTGGACCTCATATGAGGTTCCTACTTTTGAACTCAATTTTGGAAGAAGTAAACTCTTAAAATGATTTTTTTTCCGTCAGTGACTCCACCTATTCATGTAGATCACATATGAGGCTCCTAAGTGAAAAAAAATCATTTTAAGTGTTTACTTCTTCTAAAATTGAGTTCAAAAGTAGGAGCCTCATATGAGGTCCAGGGTGCCGAGAGGGTTTTTAACACGTCGAAGCAGAGAAACTGGATTGCCAAAGCTATGAGTCAAAGTAGAACAAAGGAAACGTTCAGATGTCAAAGCAAAATCTGGCATTCGAGTCAAAAAAATGTGAGAAGGATCTTTTATCTTTTGCATGTGTTACAATTATCATTGCTTTGTACTTTCGGTTAATAGCAGCGAAATTCTTCGTTCGTCGACTCATGTTGGCTACTGCAGCTTCCTGGGACATGCGACGTCATTAGGATATAATCGGCCAAAAATTGCTCAAGTGTTTCGTAGCGGTTTCATTGAGTTTCAAGAGGCAACGAGGGAGACAAACACGAAGAATTCAATTCCTTCTGACGCATAAAAAACAATAATTCGTTTTTTACCCTTAGCAGTTTATTTCGGACACTACAATCTGGCGTAAATAACCTGCAACTTCTGAGGGAGGGGGGGGGGGACAAGGTTTGAGGACTAATGATAAAGAAAGAAAAAAAAAAAAAAAACACTACGTGAGTCGCACTGAAAAAATAGCTTTTTTAGTTGAATATATTTTCTCCTGATGTCACTCCAACGCTTTTTCTGGAGAGGGGCGTATTTACAAAACTTGCGGGGGGGGGGGGATCTAAGTCTATGTAAGCTATTGACAAGCATCGAAAGACGAAAAACATTTATTTCTTCATAAAATTTTAGTTATACGTGCAATTTTGCATTTGTTTACAGGAAGGCACATTTATGAGAATGAAATGGGAAGGAATAGAAAATGCTTGAGAGGAAGTTTACCAATGTATCAGTAAATGCTTTAAGACTCACAGTTGAGAACTGCTGCTAAACTGAGTCACCAAACGCTGGCTGTACACGCAATATTATTCATGTCAGCAGGGCAGTGACGCAGCACGCAGCTATAGTGCATTCAAGGAGAAGTGACAACTGAACAAGAGGGTTGCTGTTAAGCGCTAGCATTTTCCACTTTCATGGGTAACTCCTTGCATTGGCGATTCTGTTCGTTTATCGAATTGGGTGTTTTTAACATTGCAGCGCCGAAAAGACAACGGTATCGCCAAGATTTGTTTACTTCCACTACCTCCTCTCATTGAGTGCAGTACATACGTTTTCATCTATTCCAGTGGTTATCAACCTTTTTACAGTCACCACCCCCTGTTGGGTTGAAAATTTTTCGTCGCCCCCTTTACGGACCAACGTAAAAGTGGAAGAGGGGGGGGGCAGTAGCGTACATAGACTAAGGTGCGCTCCCCAGCAAGATTTGTAAGTGCGCCCACGCCCCCCTATTAAAATGAAAAAATATTTTTACAGTGTAACCTATAGTGCTATTTTTCTGAATCGGGCGCCCTCAAACCTCTTGCGCCCCCCCCCCCGCGCCGCGGGGGTTGCGGGGGCGCTAAGTACGCCACTGGAGGGGGGGGATCGTTTTCTTGACTGGTTCAACCCTATAATTTTGCCCAAACAGATGGTTGAAAAATGACTATAAAGTTAAAAACTTATGCTTTTTTTTTATTTTTCTTTAAGATAATTTTTCGAAAAAGTGGGCATTTTCCCCCCTCTGAAAAGCTGTGTCAGTAAAAACCAAGTGTTAGAATGGGTCCATTAAATGAGTGAACCACTTTTTAGGTAAATAAGAACAACAAGTTTTGAAATAAAAATACACCGTTTTTTTAACATTTTGTTTGAAAACCAATATATTTTGAAAAATACATTGCGTTCAAGTTGTTCCTGAACAGTCCGATCCCAAACAGTCTTGCTCTTATTTACTTGCAACCATGCAATGCACATCCCCTATTTATTACGTACGGATATAGGATTTTACTACAGAAAGGTTAACAGCCGTTCCTCCTAATTTTTCCCAGGAGGGACAAGGACTTGAAACTATATAGCCCGTACCTGTCATATTGAAAGACTATAAACCAAGTTTTAATTTTAAACAAGAAGTTCTGTCAAGAACTAAACGAGCCTACTTTCCCGTACATCGACATCGGCATTAGCATCTGATCAATATTCTCTTGATTATCTGAAACTAAAAATTATGTCAAACATATCTTTATAGCACTTAAAGCTGATTTCTGAAAGCAAAATATACCCCTCTCATCAGATAAAATAGACACGTAAAAAGTAAATAAACGAGTCAATAAAGTTTTGTCGCACCTTTTAAAGAATGTAACTGTTATAGTTCTTCCGTAGAAAAATTCCACAATCGTTTTCAAAAGAAAAAAAAATAAATAAAATAAAAGTACAAAGAACTTCAAAACACATTTTATCAAAGAAAGAAAAAAAAGTCGTTCGTTAATAAAATGTTTTGAATTTCATTTTTAATCCGTTGCCAGTTGTTAAATATAAATAAGGAATAAAATGCTCTCGTGAATGAAAAATTTTTGTTGACAAAAAAAAATCGTCTGATAAAAAAAAATAATAAATTAAACAAAACAAATAAATAAATAAAACATCGTCTGCCCAGTCAGTCATTTTTTCTGAGCCTGCATTTCCGCCATGTTTGCGGAGTCGGAGTCGGAATCAGAGTCCTCACAGAAGATTATTCAGAAAAGTACTTTACAATACATTATTTATCAAAACCATTTTCTTATAAAGTTAGTTTGAAGGAAATCCGCCTTGAAGTTCAGAAACAACATTCAATTTAAATTTCTCCGTAGGCGCTCATGTTAAAATTTTTTCTGAACGGTTCATCATTGAACGAAAAATGGTTCCAATTGAAAAGTGAAATATAGGAATGAGCCTCTCCGAGATCTTTCGAACAAAAAAAAGTTTATTCAATTCGGACGGTTCATTCAAAAGTTATTAGGTGTGAGGGCTTGTTTGAACGGTTCAATGTTGAACGAAAAATTGTTCAAATCGGAAATTTAAAAACGGGGATGAAGTATCCTTGCCGAGATCTTTCGAACAAGAAAAAAGTTTGTTTAAATCCGACTGTTCGCTCAAAAGTTATTAAGGGCTTGTTTGAAAGGTTCAATGTTGAACGGAAAATTGTTCAAATCGAAAATGTAAATACAGGAATGAAGTATCCTTGATAAGATCTTTCGAACAAAAAAAGTTTGTTCAAATCGGACTGTTCACTCAAAAGTTAGTATCGCGGGACCGGTTGTTTGAACGGCTCAAAGTTGAACCAAAAATTGTTCAAATCAAAAAATCAAATATGGGAATGAGCTGTACTCGCCGAGATCTTTCCAACAAAAAAAAGTTCGTCCAAATCGGAATGTTCATTCAAAAGTTATTAGGGGGGGGGGGGACAGACAGACAGACCGACCGACAGACCAACACACAAATTCCCCATCTCAATACCCTACTTTCAAATTTTTAATTTTTCGATATTTATTTCATTTTTTTGTTTCTTTTTGACTTTTTTGGACTTGGCGATATTTTTTGGACTTGGCGATATTTTTTGGACTTGGCGATATTTTTTGGACTTGGCGACATTTTTTAGATGCATTAAGCCAATTTTAATGCTTTTCTCGTCTCTTATTTTTAACGGGAAAGTAGGCTAAAAACTGGTATAAGTTGAATTTAAAAATCAAGAGATAAGTTCAATTCAAAGAAATTCTTTTTGATTAATTTATTGCTTTGAAGGTTAGATAAGATAACAAAAGTTATAAGTTTGCCTTTGGCGATATCAGAGTAAAGACGGCGGTAGAGTATCGGGGATATCCCCCGAAATTTGTTTTGAAAACGAAGTCTTAAAAATGCGGTTTCCTTAGTTTTATGCTTCGTGGTGGTTGACACTTAAATTCAGATTCCGCTCCCTGTGAAACATATAAAATTGACGTAATTTTAGACAATTTTTGGTAACATTAACTAGGGAGAAAGAGGTCTCTTGTAAAGATTTTTCATAATTGAAGTTATTTAAAGGCTAAGTTTAGTAATGTTAAGGAGTCAGAACTCCATCTCACGTTCTCCGAAATACAAGTATAAAAAACGCAAAATTTAAGCTATTTTTATTAATGAAGAGTGAATAATCAAGGTTAGGGAGTTTTCTCCGGAATTTTTTTTCACATTGCACCGTGAAAAACGCGATTGTTACCTACCTTTGATGTTGTTAGGAGGGAATCTCAAACGACACAAAAAGTCGATCAAGATAGGTGGCTTTCATATTTAGTGCTATTGACAAATTTTAGGATATCGTTCATGACGTTAGGAGAAAGATCAGTGTTTGGGAGATGTCCACAGAAAATAAATTTTTAAGTTATAATTAGGGGATAGAAGAGTGGAACTCGTGCAGCCACCATATAAAACCGGTTAATCCAAGCTAATTGGAAGGTACGGGGGTCTCTGGGGTGCTAAATGCTAAAGGCAGCCACCTCCTCGCGTTGAGTTCTGGATTATTTTGCAAGATATTTGAATGAGCAATAAGCTGAGAACTGTGAAGCACTTTCAGTTAACACATTTTTTTTTATTCAATAGTAATAAATAACTAATTTGTAACTCTAACGAATTTTAAAAATAATAATGCAGATTATTTGATAAACTACTTCTCATTTCAGACTCCTAAATTGTCTCTCAACACTTGGACGGAATTTTTATAAAGCTTAAAAATTAATAAATAAATTGGATCAGTAAAAAAAAAAAAAAAAAATTCCGAATTTTCCCCGTATTTGTGACAAAGTAAATAACTATCATTTACAATTCAATTTTAATATTAATTTAATGATAATAGTGAGCCTTTTTTGCTCTCCCCATTACCAAAAATTTGAAAAAAAAAATTCACAAATTTTACTGTAATATCCAATTTTAGCAATTTTTCTGAACCCTCCAAGCGTTTATGGCCGATTAAGAAATGGAGCAAAATAATTCAAATTTTTTATGTGAACTTAGTGCCCCTAATAGTACCTTTTAAGTGACACCTATCACTGAAAATATTTTTTTTTAAATTATGACAAATTTTACGAAAAACATCAAAAATTAGCATTTTTCCGAAACTTCAAGGCGATTGCGGCAGATCAAGAAATTGTGCAAAAAAGTTCAAATTTTTTGTGAGTGCTTTGTGCCCCCAATGGCACTTTTTCCGCATATCTCGTCATCGGAAAAAAAGTCATTTTCGGCCCAACCTACCCAGCAATAGCCGCGAAAAAACAATTCAGCATTTGATTCCAATCTAAAAGAGCAACGGTCAATTAACTTCTGTTTGAATCCTTGCAATATTTTGTACATAAATGAATCATGTCGAAAGCTGAACTGAAATTTGATTGTCAAAAGCTTTGACTGGGGAGGGGGGGGGGGTCATGGTTCATCAGTCTTGGAGCGATTGACGCCAACATTCATACAAAGCAAGTTTTTAATTGGGCAAGGAACTGGCAGGGGCAGGGTCGCCAAAGGCCGAGATGAGCCTTTTATCATATTGTTTGCCGGGTTTGCCCTTAACACCACAAAACTCATAAAAACAGTACTACTTAAATTCCAAGCCGGGCCCCAGCAAATTCCGGGTCCCTAGTTTCCGACACGGGTCTCATGGCCTCTCGATGGTTATGAGAAGGGGGCAGAAGTGGACGAACGTTTAAGAGAGCGATCAAAAACGTTTGCTAAAAAATTTCCTTCGAAATCAAATTTTAAAGTTCCAACATCTTTTCCAAAATTTCTAAAACGAAATCATGAAATTTCACTTTAAAATCATAAAAGAAAAACTAATTTGAACTGTCAAAAGATAAGAAACACTAGCTCAGCCGGAACACAAACAACTGGATTTTTTTTTCTTAATCAGAAGAATCCTTACATACCCAATACGTTAGGATTCGAAATAATAATTGTCAAAATCAAGATTTCTGAAGGAATGTTTTTGTCCCCAAACTCCACTGCGTCACTGAGAAGTAATAACCCTTTCGAAAGTGACAAATGGTTCCCCCTACCCCTCAAACCTTTAAATAGGTTTTATTTTCAACTAGCGGTACCCGCACGGCTTTGCCCGTGGTATAAAATTAAAAGTTCATTTGTAAAATAATTAATATAGCAGAAAAAATACTCTATTTTAGTTATAATTCAACTACAATTCCTTCAAAGTATGATATAAAAATTTGGTATGGGCCCTACACTACTTCCTTTTACGTGTACATTTCTTAGTAGATGCCTTAAGTGCTAAAATAGTGCTTGGAGGGAGTAAGATAAGAATTCAAACATTTATATCCCTAGTTTGCCACGAAACAATGCAAAAAAATGTTTTACAATGATTAATCTCCAAAATATCGCCGATTTTAACATCATTCAGTGAATTTTTCGCAAAATATCACCAATAGCGCCAAATTGAACCCCCCAAAAAAAGTTTTAAAAAAAACCGCAAATTTGTCGCCAAATTGGCAAAATATCGCTAATAGCGCCAAATTGAGTCCAAATAAAAAAAAATCGCCAACTTGGCGATATGTCGCCAAATTGGCGACAAATACTTCGCGACCAAAGGCTTGGCGATATATCGCCAAGTGGTCGCGCCAATTCATCTGCATTGAAATTAACACTGATTAACTCCAAAAAAGGGGTAAAGCATCCCCTTGTGACATTCAAATGAAACCCCAACTGGAGATGCACAAAAATAAGCCAAAAGAGAAAATAAGAACAATTTTGTTGCTCACAGAAACCAACAGAAATCTTACCAAAATTTGAAAGAAGAAGAAAGTTTCCTTTCCCAGCTTTAAAAACAAAACAATACATTTTCCGAAATGAAACACTTTAAAAAGAACGTTGCAATGTCACAATTTATACGATATTTGGTTAATCTTTGTGCTTTGGGTACCCCTTTCTCGCTAAATGGGCGATAGACGCTCCTACTACTGTTTCTAAACGTTGCCAAAATCAATATTGCTGAAATGCGAAATCTATAAAAATGGAAAAAAAATCCGCCAAATCTTTTAATTAAGTCATTAGTATATTGGAAACAGGGTGGCCAGAAAAATACTACGCTCCTTATTTGGGCCGAAAAAATACTACCGTAGTATCAAAAATACTACTTCTGGCAACCCTGGAAAAAGAACGAAACAAAAATAAGTATGAACACGTAACCATAGTAACAGCATGAAAAGTTGATTTCCGTTGATAAAATAATTCATTTCATTAACCATTTTAGAATCGTTTGGCTTGCTTTACTGAAGGTAAGCCTTGAATTCCGGGATTCTAAAAACAATTGTTACAGCTCTCCTGATGATCGTAGAAACTTCGAAAAAACTTCATTTTGTGCAGAAAATTTCAAGCTTTCGAATGACATAAGACTTGAAAATGTGTATAAAATATTTCTTCCCTATTTTATCGAATTTCCGCTAAGAATTCGAATAGAAAAAGAACGAAATGGAATTTTCGAAAAATCGCTTCGAGGTGCAAAACTACATGCTACAAACTAATTTTGTACCAAATGGCATGAAAATCGACCGAACGGTTTTGGCGCTACGCGCGTAACAGACAGACAGACAGACAGACAGACAGACAGACAGACAGACAGACAGACAGACAGACAGACAGACAGACAGACAGACAGACAAACTTTCAGCTTTATTATTAGTAGAGATGCAAACTGAAAACTATCCTTGTTTTGCTAACTTTTGACTTATTACATGATAGGTCTTTTTGAAATTAATTGTAGAAATTATAGTATATTGCCAAAGTGCTATTATGAGACGGATAATAAATCCCCCTAAAAGGTTTTTTCGCCAGCTTTCCAATGATACCAAAATCGAGAAGATCCGATTATTGTTTCGGTTAGAAAGAAACATTTAAAGCCATTTTTGAGTCCTTAAATTGAACAGCGAACGGATCGTGATTTTTTTTGGCGTTCGAAAACACCCCTACAACCCTTTCGGGGTGGCCACGTCCCTCTCTGCCAAATTTGGTCCAGATCCAACGTAAACTGTGGGTTTGTAAAGGAAACATACATGCATATACACATTTCTATTCTCTGTTTTATTTTTTGGATTGATAGGAAAAGTATAGTGAAAAATGCAGGGGGAAGACTCTTGAAATTCGAGTGCCCCCCCCCCTTCCCCTCAGAAAAAAAAAAAATCACGCTACGCCTATGGCCATTCGCCAGTCCCAAAAGGATCCGCCACTGCTGAAAATCCGCATTTCCGAAATTTAGAAATAGCCCCGAATCCCGACTACGCACAAAAATGACGAACCCGAGGCAGACATCTTTCCCGCCAAAAGAGAGGGAAGGGAGTAGGGTGGGGCGTCAAGGCCGGGTTGGTTCCGAAATATTCCGAGAAACGGGTAATATGGGTAAACAAAACGGGGTTCAATGGTTGCAGCAAAACAGGATGCCGGCGATAAAGTTACCCCTCGTCTCGTCGGACAACCGGAAACGGCTTGTGACGTCACGAAGGCGTTCATTATCAAACTATTTATTGAAGGGAGCTGCTTAGCTCTGTGTGACTCACAGCCTCATCCTCCAAATTCTGGTGGGAAACTTCAACTTTGCATCATGTTACACACAGCACAACTAAACAATTGTGAAATAAATATCACAAGGGAGGGGGTGGAGGGCAAAAATTTGAACAGTTTTTTAAACTCTTTGCTCATTACATACAAATTAAATCAAGCATACAAGGATTTTCTCCAATCTTTCCAATGAAACCAAAATCGAAACGGTACAAGAATTATTTCACTAGATACAGCCCTAAGGGCGCTTTTCCACTTACCGACACGGCAACGATAAATCGTAAGCGATTGTCGTCATCCGACATTGGAGCTCGCAAAATGCATTAAAATATGCTATGCGCTTTTCCATCTCCCGATTCAAGGACGATTGTGTCGTCTCTGACCGAAAGATATCGTTTGTCGTCCCATTCGTGTCGGATGGCATCCGTCTCGCCTTTAAAATCGGGACGACATTCATTCATCTGTTCACTTTCTTCGAAATATAGCAATGGCGTTTAAATTCGACATCTCTGCATTAATAAATCTAAGTTTCAATTTGCAGACGATTGATAAAAGATGTAGCAATAAAAGATTTTAATCATTTTATTTTATACTTTGTTTCATTAATTGTAGCGCAGACGATTTTTAATGCTTCAAAAAAGATTAAATTTTCATTCTGAACTTTCTTCGATAAGGAACACAGTAGTCATGGCATTCAAGTTTGACGTGAATGTTTTGTGTGAATTAATTGAGCAGCAACCGTGTCTATGGGATAAGCGAAATATTTTATTCAAAAACAAAAATCACAGGAAAAAAGCCCGGGAAGAAGTTTTTAGATTTTTAGATGAGGAATATGACAGCAAATCTTCTACAGAAAAGAAAGGGACAGGTAAATTCAAAGAGGATTGAACGTAACTATAAAAATATATTATAAACTTTAGATTAAACTACTTGTGTTAAATAACCTTGTCCAGATTTTAACTTTTTACTATTCTTTGTAAATTTAGTAAAAATATTTAGAATCACCTAAAATCCTTTTGCAATTTCATGAAAAGTGTATAAAACTCGCCTACAATGTACCTTTCTTTAAAAATATCGTGCACCCAATACCGTTTCTTAATTTGTTTTCTTTTTCTCCGGAGGTAAAGCAAATATAGTAGTTGTAATCTGTTAAATTGAGCAACCATAATAATAGGCGTGCGAACACAGTGCTGTTTCGAAATGAAATGCGGTGGAAAATGACCCGTTCGGAGAAACGATATCGTTTGAATGGAAAAGCAGTGCTATAGACGACACGACACCGTACTTATCGTTGCAGTATTACCGTCCGACTTTTGTCGTTGTCGTGTTGTCAAGTGGAAAAGCGCCCTAACACTGTTAAAACTACTGGATGCGATTGGCACCTTTCCGGGGTTAAACGTTTGTAGCACCAGCTGCATCCTGAGCCGAGACCTCACCCTTGGGTTGGGTAATAAAACTGGCACCCTCAATACAATAACCATCGCGGGTTAAAGTGGAACCGTTGGGAGAGCATAAAATGGCACCCTCACTCTTTACTATTGCAGATCCCCCCAGTGATGTGAGCGTTTTTGTTTTTCAATTGTGTTTACTTTTATTTGCTGTTTTTATTCACGAAGTCATGGTACATTTTCACTTTAAATTCCGATTTGAAAATGATTGAAACTTGTAATTAAAGGCATTTTCGCACAGTTCAGACCATATATGAAAAGAATTCATGACTTAGATTCAACTCAGTAGTTTTAAAATGCTGCTGATATTTACTACAGCATTATCTGTACCAAAAATGAAGAGGGAAATTGTTTTATCTATCCCTTTTAAGAACAATTAAAAATATTCAGTTATATAATACGATTAATAAAAAAATGAATCGTTTCATTAACTCCTAAAATTTTAATCAAGAGTAACATATTAATACGTATGTTTCGTTCGACATTTGAATATTTTTATGGAATAAAATATAGGGGTATTTGAATAGCAGTTTTTGTTAGTCAAATTTTTCGACAGATTTAAAATCGAAACATATGTTAACGATCCGATATTTCAACTGATGATGGAACAAAAAAAAAAGTAAGCTCTGGCAATAACGAACTCAGCATTCGTTATCAATAACGCCAACGAAAGATATTAGCGAAAGCACGAAATGCAAATCATGGCATTAAAATAGTATATATATTGTCTAAAAAATTTTCGTGCGACTTCCGCTGTATCTGCGCACGCGCGAAGTCTCCTCGGACTTGCTCGAAATAGGGGGAAAAGCAACGAGGAAGTAGAAAGCGAGCAACAGCTGAAGGCATCGGGTAGTGCGCATCTTAAACCTATCTCCCCTTTTTCAGATGGAAGCATCCGTGGCTCCCAGGTGCACAAAACGCAAACAGACAGTGCATATACGTATAATAAAAACCAATAAGAAAGGAAGAGTCGGGCAGAGTTAGTTTTCTTTCCCCTTCGTTCTGCTGCTTTCTGCCCAGGTAGCACAAATAACCTTTAAACGTTTTATAAACGTTTTTAAGCGGTTGTTACAACGTTAATAACCATTTTACAACCTTTAAAAAACGAAGTGTGCTACTTGGGTGGCTATGTCTAAGTCTACGCAGTAAAAGAGAATCGCTATACGCAGATACATTTCCGTAATGAATACTTTGAAATGATTGTAAATTTGCTGGGAAATGTTAGAACCACGATTTAATGCATGTACTTATGCGAGAACTCGAAGGTTCAAATAAGGAATTACTCCATTTTTGTACAACTCAAGGTGAAATCCAAGACTGTTTAAACACTGTGACAAGAATTCTGTCGTGACGACGTAAACAAGATGTCCGCCATTCAAATGGTTGATGATGATGATGATACTTCGGAGTAGCAATGCACAAGCGCAGACTATCAAGGGTGCCGCTAGTACTGACGTTATGTTGCGAGATGTCTTACTGAGCATGCGCAATCTTCATTCACCCTAAGAAGTGCCGATGGCGCTCCGGAGTTGGCATTAAGCACCCTCTGAGAGGCCACTCGGTACGCTAAGAGCATTTCAAATCCGCTTTGGCACCCCGTGGCACCTTGCTTTAACCCCAGCTTTCTCATTGGCACCCCTGCGGCTCCCGTAGTTTTAACAGTGTGCACTACTTAACATCTTGAGGATGCCTTGCAAGAGGGCGCACCTGCAATCGTTCTTGTGGGCAGACGGGCCAGTTTGAGCCTGAGTAATCTACCCCCTCCCAAAAAAGTCTGGATCCGCCACTGATCCTTTCACAATTCCTTTAGTGTTTTTTATTTAATCGATTAATTGTTTGGTAAATTACTTACTGTTTTCTTTTAAATATTTGTGTAGTGCGAGAGGGGGCAGTGCTCTTTAGTGTTTAATAGAGCAGTACAAGTGTTAAGCTTTAACATGAATATAAAGTATTGGCGGTGTTAGACCTATGAAAGCAATTCGGTTGAACAGAAAAAATGGGGGTTAGAAGCTCACTCGCAGCAACTTTTCAGAATTAAATAAATCTCCGAAGAAGCTTATTTAGGCGTCGTTGAGGAAAAGATTGGGGTTAAGGACCACTTTTATTCCAAAACCTTAGCTACGCCTATTTTCTACTTATTTTAAATAAACCAGGGGGCTCCACCCCTTGTTCGCTACCATTCCCCAATCATCGAAAATTGCATTGCTATCTTATTTGGTTCACGAAAATTCAAAGCGCCTGTTGGGAAAAATCAGATAAATATACGAGTTAAATTTAGAGCGAAATAAAATCCCGCTCCCTTCCCCACAGAAAATGTAATTTCAGTAAAAAGCTCATTATAATTAAAACAATATTAAAAACCCGTTCCCATACGAAGGGATAAAAATTCATGTAACAGATTTATTTTCAAATATCACTCCAAAGAGCACCCATTCCTCAGGATCTAAACTAACTTGTACCAAAATTCAGAGCTATAGGTGATAAGGATCTCCTGAGCATATAGTACAACGGCCGTTGTTTTTAGGCAGGGATTCAAGTGAAACAGCACTGCGATCGCTTCGAATGCAATCGCTACTGGAAGTGAATTACATTATCATCAGCTTAACTTGGCACTGACGTCATTACGAGCGGAGCCAATAAGAGCTCACAAGCAGTCGGCGATCTCCTCTTATTCGCCAAGTAGGCTGTGACATTTTATCTAGCTCGTTTTTCATAGGCAAACGTCACGCTGACGTCACGATGAACGTTCTAATGTAATTCATTTCCAGTATTAAGAAACGTTCTAATGTAATTCATTTCCAGTAGCGATTGCAGTTTGCGATAGCCTGTTTCACTTGAATCCCTGCCTTAAATTCGTGGTCACTAGTAAAATTAGGCTCCCAGCTCCAGCTTGAATAGAGTTTAGCCTAGAAGTTTTTCCAAATTATAGCTGCTCTTCTAATCAGTGGCGTACGCGAAGAAATCCTTTTAGAGGGGGGGGGTGCTGTGTTAAAACTTTTTGAGAGGGGGGGAAGCACCTCACGAAATGTAGCTAACCAGGAAAGTACCCGATCATGGAATAATGATTTTTTTTTCATGAGTACCAATCGAAAGAGCATGGTAATACATGTTTCTGGACGCATGCGTTTTTGCCCTCGCGCCCCCGTTATCGAAATATAAGGTCCTAAAGTCAGCTGATTTTTTTTTTTTTTTTGAAAATTTGCCAATTTTAACGAGTTATAATGAAACTGGAAGCTGCGGCGCGATTACACTATTTGCGTGTAGCGGGAAACCTAATTCCCATTTTTGGTCATCTGCAAAGTTTGTGGAAGACGGTTTTACAGTCATCTTTTACTTTACATGTGCGTGTTAAAGCAAAAAGCTACTATCAAGCCTATGACATGAAAAGCAGAGAGCTTTTTAACGAGGAAAAACAACTTTAAACAACATCAAAATTAAATTTTATCCTAGTATTTGCGATTAAAGCAGGTCCCTTGTTTAAGGGCCCAGGAGGTGACAACTGAACCTCCTGTTTTTTTTTTTTTTTTTCATTATGTTTTTTAAGTGTTCGTACAATTCTGTAGCATGGGGGGGGGGGGGGGTGATATTTGGGTTTTTAATTGTAAAAATTGCAAATATAAATTTTTTCAAACCACTTTTCTGTTGATGGGTCCCCAAAACTCAAAGTGAGTTCCCATGAACATTTTTGTCAACTGCATCGCTGGGTATGCAGGAATGGTCTTTCAAAAAAAAAAAAAAAAAAGTGCTCAAATAGGACTGTTTAAGCAAAGTTATTAGGGACTAGGCTCGGGGGGGGGGGGGCAGTTTTTTTTTTTTTTTTCGACCTGCTAAAAATTTAATGAAAATGTGTTCAAATTAAAACAATCAAACAGGAATGAGGTGTTTTCTCTGAGACATTTTGAAAGAAAAAATTGTTCGATCGAATCGGACTTGTTCCCTCAAAAGTTATAAAGGAGGACAGGGGGAAAAAACGGAAATTCGAAATTGAAATATTGTTCAAATCAAAAAGTAGAATATGGGAGTGTATTGTCCTCACTGAGATCTTTCTATCAAAAAAAAAAATTCGAATCAGACTATGCACTCAAAAGTTATTGCCGGGGGATGGGCAGAAGAACTGACCAATAGACAGACTGACAAGAACACAGTTTCCGCAGCTCAAAACCCAACTTTCCTACTTTAAATTTCTCTGTGTATTTTATCATTTCTATTAAGTTGTGCTTTTTCGATTCAATTGTTTTGAGCGTGTTTTTTTTTTTTTTTTTTTTCTCTCAATGCATCAGGTCTTCTTTCATGATTTTTTTTCACCTATTTTCTACTTTTACAGAAAAGCAAGCTAAAACTTGCAATAATTTACAATTTTGTTAGTCTTTTCCAACCCGTTGAACATAAAGCAGAACTAGTAAAAGTTGATCTAGTGTTTTTAAACAGTACGAAATTAACATGCAAAATATTGTGCATTTACGTTACAGAGACTTTTCGCTACAGTGACCAATTCTGTTTAAACGGCAGGGATTTTTACAATGAATGTCGACTCTATTAGTACAGGGTGACAAGAAATAACTTGGGCACACATCGTACGGTATAACTTTGTTGCTAATGAAAATAATTCGACCAAACTTCAAAATAAGTATGAATACATTATTTTGTCTAATATATTTAAACGTTTTCAAATTGGCTACCGTTAGTATTAATACAGAGCTTTAGACGTGTCACAAAATTTTCGGCTACGGGCCGTAACTCACTCATTGATATTTTATCCCTTTCTTTCCCGAAGAATGGTTGTAGAGATGCCAAAGTTTTATCAGGTTTAGTATACACCCTTGTTTCTAAGATGGACCAAACAGAATAAATAATACATTGGGTTTAAATCTGGGGAATACGGGGGGCCATTCTTCAGCTCCAATGAAGTTTGGAAAATGTGTCTTGCATCAATCTTGAGTGTCTTTTGTGAAAAATCCTGTTGGAAGGTCCATCTTTGGTTTTCAAAGAACTTTTGCGAACAAGGTAAGACAGCATCATCCAAAATGAGTTTGCGGTATGTTTGCTGATTATTTTTAACCGACTTCGAAAAAGGAGGAGGTTCTCAATTCAAAACATATACTTTTTTCTTTTTTTTTTTTGTTCGCACCTGATCTACTGAACCGATTTGGACAATTTTATTTTAATCGATAGGAGATGGTGTAACTTAGATACCATGTACTCATATGACGATATTTGTTCCCTAGAAAAAAAGTTATGATCGAAAAACTAACATTTCATGTCATTTAAAACAATATCTGCTATCGTAAATCCTTACTTCAATGAGCGACCCGATGGTCAAGTGGTTATGCGCGTCAGGTTGAAGTTCCTGATGGAATGAGATCGAGTCCAGGTCTGCAAGGATTTTTTCGAATAGCTGCATGTTTTTTTTTTTTTTTTTTTTAATGATTTTAATGATTGTAATGTCCTTATGCAGGTACATCCTCCCATGGGAATGTGCCCCATATTTTTTTATGGTACAAAATGACAGTTTTGGTCGGATCTTTGTTAAAATTGGCAATGGGGTCCTTCGATGCTGTAGAATTTTCTTATGGACGTTTGCGCCATTTTTGGGGGCTTTGAATCGATTGTGGCAATAAATGGTTTTTGATTTGCGGCACCTATATTATTTTTTCAAAAATTATATACACAATCAATTATATTATGTTAATTTTTGTACCTTTATAAAATTCTGTATTTTATACCTTGCATTTACGTCAAATTCAAGGTAAAATTAAAAGTCAAAAATTCTGAAGATGATAAATATATGTTAAAAATTAAAGTAACTATTTTTTGTGATTTTCATATTGGTTGTGACCAAAAAACATCATTACAAACAAATAAAATGTATCAAACACCATGAGTGTTGAGTTATTGGGAAAAATCTGCTGTGTAATGTTTTTTTTGCACTGCGAGGGGGGGGGGGGTATGAACGATCATTAAAGTGACACATTTTTAAAAAATAAGATTTTGATTTGTGGTGTTTGAAAAAAGCTAAAGAGTCCACTTTAGTTGAAAATTATTTTCCATGAAAAGCAAAAACTTGCACCAATTTTCCAAGTCATACTCTAACTCCTTCTCCCACAATTCAAATTACTTACTTTTACTTTCAATTTTTAACCGACTTCAAAAAAGGAGGACGTTCTCAATTCAAAGCGTAAGTTTTTTTGTGTGTTTGTTCGCACATAACATCTGATCTACTGAACCGATTTGGACGTTTTTTACTTCCTTTTACGTAGTAAAGGAAGTATTGTGATCGCGAAAAAAAAATCACTCAAATTTGAGTCTAAATTTTGATTTTGCTCACCCCCGAATGAAAATTCCTTAGTTTTTTTGACCTGTCAGCACGTGCATATGTACCTACCAACATATAAGCAGCCGAAAAAAATTTTTCAACCACCCCCGAGTTAATTACGACGAGTTTTCGTGTGACGTCTGTATGTACGTGCGTGCGTATGTGGGTCGCATAACTCAAAAACTATATGCCGTAGAAGCTTCTAGCTTGGTATGTAGGCTCTGAGGATGGTCTAGTTGTGCACCTCCCCTTGTGGTTGCATTTGAATGTTCCCAAGGGGGTGTTTTACCCCTTTTTTGGGGAAAATCAGTGTTAATTTCAATGCAGAGGGAAAGATATGCATTGGCGCGACCACTTTCCGTTATGTCGCCAAGCTTTTGGTCGCCAAGTGTTTGACGCCAACTTGGCGACATATCGCCAAGTTGGCGACAAATTTGGCGATTTTTTTTTTTTTTTTTTGAATTTGGGTTCAATTTGGCGCAATTGGCGATATTTTGCGAAAAATTCACTGAATGATGTTAAAATCGGCGATATTTAGTAAATGAATCATTGTAAAACATTTGTTTTGCATTGTTTCGAAGCAAACTAGGGGTGTAAATGTTCGAATTGATATCTTGCTCACTCATAGCATAAATTTAACACTAAGGCATCTACAAAGAAATTTACACGTAAAAGGAAGTAGTGTGGGACCCATACCAGATTTTTTTTAAATCGATAGGAGATGGTTAACTTAGGTACCATGTATTCATATGACGATATTTGTTCACTAAAAAAAAGTTATGATAGAAAAACTAAAATTTCATGTTATTTAAAAACAATATGTGCTATCGTAAATCTTTACTTCAATGGGCGACCCGATGGTCAAGTGGTTAAAAGCGTCGGGTTGAAGTTCCTGATGGAATGAGATCGAGTCCAGGTCTGCAAGTTTTTTGAACAGCTGCATGGTTTTTTAACAATATTTTGATTATTTTAAGTACATTTACACTAAAAAGAATGAAATAAAATATTTTTGGAAAAAAAAATAGAACCGACTTCAGTTGGAAATTGCTCTAAAAAGTAAAAAAATATTTTTTTTCTTTGAACACCATCGAAACTACTTTTAAACATAAGTTTTGAAGTCGGCGCAAAAACAATGTATGGAATCATAAGCAACTATACAATTCAACTATAAATATAAATTTTAATGGATTCATTTCATTGATTACCACACATTCGTGTAATGGTACAAATGTTCTGCTTTTAATTTTCAATGGTTTCTTTGAAAAAATGTTGGCAAAATATGGTTAAATATCATTTTACCTATCGTTTTTGCGCCGACTTCAAAACTTATGTTTAAAAGTAGTTTCGATGGTGTTCAAAGAAAAAAATTATTTTTTACTTTTTAGAGCAATTTCCAACTGAAGTCGGTTCTATTTTTTTTTTTTTTTTTCCAAAAATATTTTATTTATCCCTTGATCAACAAAAACAAGTGGTGTATTTAGCCACTTTCAATCGTTAAACAATTTCACATTTTTTCGTTTCTTCAATTCAAGTATGGCAGATAGTTTGCGAACAATAATGGTTATCCCAACTAACTCACTTACACCTATTTAGTAGCTTTCTAGGATCGATTCCCTATCACAATATCATTAAAAATTCAGTGGTATTTACAGATATTTGGTTTGAAACTTCGTCCAAGTTATTTCTTGTCACCCTGTATACATGTATTTTAAGAATGGAAATAACTATTTCCCTCTACCCTTGATGTAATTTCCGACATTGATATAATTTTACAGCTATTGACAAATACGATTCGTTTTCTTTTTAAAAATTCCATTCATTTTATCTCGATTTCAATTTTTAAAAAAAATGTTTTCGCTATAAGAGTGAGCAGATAGTGAAACTTCTTGCATCGATTTTTTTTTTTTTTTTAATAAGAACTGATATCATAATCCATGACAATTTAATTTCTACCTCAAAGACTATTCATTTCATTTTTTAGCCTACTTTTCCGTTAAAAATAAAAGAAAGACGAAAAAAGTATTAAAAGTAGCTTAATGCATCTAAAAAATATCGCCAAGTCTAAAAAATATCGCCAAGTTAAAAAAAATATCGCCAAGTTAAAAAAAATAAAAAGGTAAAATGAATATCGAAAAATTAAAAATTTGAAAGTAGGGCATTGAGATGGGGAATTTGTGTGTCGGTCGGTCTGTCCCCTGCTAATAACTTTTGAATGAACATTCCGATTTGGACAAACTTTTTTTGTTGGAAAGATCTCGGCGAGTACAGCTCATTCCCATATTTGATTTTTCGATTTGAACAATTTGTGGTTCAACTTTGAACCGTTCAAACAACCTGTCCCGCGATGCTAACTTTTGAGTGAACAGTCCGATTTGGACAAACTTTTTTTTGTTCGAAAGATCTTTTCAAGGATACTTCATTCCCGTATCTACATTTCCGATTTGAACAATTTTTCGTTCAACATTGAACCGCTCAATCAAGCTGTCACCCCTAATAACTTTTGAATGAATAGTCCGAGTTAAACTTTTTTTTGTTCGAAGCATCTCGGCAAGGATACTTTATTACCGTATTTAAATTTTCAATTTGAACATTTTTGGTTCAACATTGAACCGTTCAAGCAACCTTTCCCCGCCTAATAACTTTTGGGTGAACCGTCCGAATAGAATAAAATTTTTTTTGTTCGAAAGATCTCGGCGAGTACAGCTCATTCCCATATTTGATTTTTCGATTTGAACAATTTTTGGTTCAACTTTGAACCGTTCAAACAACCTGTCCCGCGATGCTAACTTTTGAGTGAACAATCCGATTTGAACAAACTTTTTTTTGTTCGAAATATCTTATCAAGGATACTCCATTCCCGTATCTACATTTCCGATTTAAACAATTTTTCGTTCAACATTGAACCGCTCAATCAAGCTGTTACCCCTAATAACTTTTGAGTGAACAGTCCGATTTAAATAAACTTTTTTTTTGTTCGAAGGATCTCAGCAAGGATACTTCATTACCGTATTTAAATTTTCCATTTGAGCATTTTTTCGTTCAACATTGAACCGTTCAAGCAACCTTTCCCCACCTAATAACTTTTGAGTGAACCGTCCGAATGGAATAAACTTTTTTTTGTTTGAAAGATCTCGGAGAGTATTTCCCATACATTCCCATATTTCGCTTTTTGATTTGAACCATTTTCGTTCAATATTGAACCGTTCAGAAAAAAAAAATTAACATTAGCGTCTACGGGGAATTTAAGTTGAGTGTTGATCCTCAACTTAAAGTCAGATTTCCTTCAAACTAACTTTGTAAGAAAATGGTTTTGATAAATAATGTTTGTAAAGTACTTTTCTGAGTAATCTTCTGTGAGGTCTCTGATTCCGACTCCGCGAACATGGCGGAAATGCAGGCTCAGAAAAAAATGACTGAACGTGCAGACGATTTTTTGTTTATTTATTCGTTTGTTTTATTTTATTTATTATTATTTTTTTTTCTGCAGACGATTTTTTTTGTAACAAAAATTTTTCATTCACGAGAACATTTTATTCTTTATTTATATTTAACAACTGGCAACGGATTAAAAGTGAAATTCGAGACATTTTATTAACGGACGAGTTTTTTTTTTTTTTTTTTTCTTTCTTTCTTTGATAAAATGTGTTTTGATGCTCTTTGTACTTTATTTATTTATTTTATTATTATTATTATTATTATTTTTATTTATTTTTTTGAAAACGATGGAGGATTTTTTCTACGGAGGAACTAACAGTTACACTCTTTAAAAGGTGCGACAAAACTTTATTTATTCGTTAATTACTTTTTACGTGTCTATTTCATCTGATGAGAGGGGTATATTTTGCTTTTCAAAATCAACTCTAAGTGCTAAAAAGGTATGTTTGACATAATTTTCAGTCTCAGCTAATCAAGAGAATAATGATCAGATGCGAGAATGCCGATGCCGATGTACGGGAAAGTAGGCTCGTTTAGTTCTTGACAGAACTTCTTGTTGTACATGAGCTCATATTAGCTGTTCAGGATTCATTCATCAAGAGCAGCCCGCCGCCAGACGGCGCTATTGTCGGCGCATGCTCCGAGACAACTTTACTCACTTTCTATGTTGTGATCGTCATGTAAACATGTTGAAAATACAGTAGCTAGTAGTTTGTGGTGTAACCTTGTTTATTATTGCGTCCACACACACGCATGTCAACGTACATGTTTTTGGTCCGTCTTAGCCACAGCAGCATACATTAACAGTGGATGAAGAAGCGTAATTCAACAGCCAAGGACTTACAGCATTCAAACTACATGGAGAATCTCAAAAAGAAACGGAGCTACCTCAAAGGTAGGATCACTCGATTAATTAATATTATCAATGAAAAAATCAATGCAAATTTAATTACTATTGATGAACTTGAAATATACTGCACTGATGCTCAGGAATTATGGCGCGAATTGCACGAATTAAACACGGACATTGTCTTATCTCAAAAGGACACGGAAATAGAAGCAAACGATAAAGAATATGATGAAATTGCAACTAAAATTGAAAATTTAAAAGCAACTATTTCCAGGGAGATAAAAAACAAAACAGCAAGTGAGACCAGTAGTAATACTTCTCGCGTATCAAACCAGTTTAATTCAGAACAGCATCATTTGAACGCCGTTAAATTACCGAAAATAGATTCTGCCGACATTCTCGGGGAATTTTTGTGAATGGTTAAGTTTTCGAGACTTATTCATTGCTACAATTCATAACAATTCATCTCTTTCTGATGCTCAACGTCTACAATATCTCAAGCTTTTGATTAAAGGTCAAGCAGCTGTTTTAATTCAAGCTCTTCAAATTACAAATGAAAATTACGAAAAAGCATGGAAATTAATCAGTGACAGATATGAAAATGAATCGGAAATAATTAATGCAACTCTAGATCGTTTATTTTCACAACCAAATTTAAATTCTGAATCGCCTAATGGTTTAAGAAAGCTGTTAGATGTCACAAACCAGTGTATCGATACTTTAGAAATCCTTAAACAACCCATATCTCATTGGGACACAATCTACTTATATTAAAAACTGAGTATCTTTCTAACTATCTTTCTTTCTAACTATCTTTCTTTCTAACTATCTTTCTTTCTAACTATCTTTCTTTCTAACTATCTTTCTATGTCACGCTTCTTTCTCCTGAACGCCAATGAACTGAAAGTCGAACCAGGTACCGATAGATAGGTAATTTTTCAAGCTTCATTAGTTTCAATCTATATAATTATACGATTTTAATTAGCGAAGATATCAATTAATAAGTAGTCAAATTTAAAGCGATTAAGCCTAATAAATGATTAAACTTCCAAGACATTTTTTCTTACCGTTGCCATTTTGAATTAAAACGTTAATTAAATTATTGAACTATTTAAAGCTCCAAGATATTTATTTCTTTCCGTTGCGATTTTAAGGCAGGGATTCAAGTGAAACACGGACGATCGCAACTCACCAATGCAATCGCAAATTCCAAAATTTGGATTCAAGTGAAACGAATTCACTTGAATTCGACTTACAGTAGCGGTTGCAATATGCAAACGCCTCGAAGCGATTGCAATGGTGTTTCACTTGAATTCGGCCCTAAATTAAAACGTTAATTAATTTGAACTTTTTAAAATGAAAGAGTGTTATTTTTTTCCATTGTCATTTTGAATACGTGTTTAAACAAAATTCTAACAATTGTTTATATTCTAATTATTAATGACATATTTTTTCTCTGGTACCATTTTGAAAATGTGTTTTTAAATAAAATTGCAATTGCTGTTTTTCGAATGGACTTTTTCTGGCTGCGATCCAAATATTAAAAGAACTTTTTCGTTTAGAATTTTGCAATTAATTTTACAGGAAGAAAGCGGTTTGGAAATAATTGTTTTTGGAAAGGAATTTTATTTGTTATTTGGGGAGAATGCTAAGTATGCGCTACTTGACATCGTCTTTATTTTTGAGGAAGTATGTGCAAATAATTCGATTGATTCTTTGATGCAGGAAAGCTTTTTAGCGAGCCGCTTTAGCGGGGAGTAGTTTATTAAACTTTTCCTTGGTACTTTAAAGGCGAGCCGCCTTGGAAGCGAGTAGTGAATTGAAACTTTCCTCGCTACTGTAAAGGCGAGCCGCCTTGACGGCGAGTAAACTGTTTAAACTTTCCTCATTTCTTTAAAGGCGAGCCGCCTTGGTGGCGAGTAGTTTTCTCAAACTGCTTTCACTACATTACAGCCCGTGCAACGCCGGGCTACGCAGCTAGTTTTAGTTTATTTCTTGAAAAAGAAACTCGATTCTGAATCATTACGTCAGTTTACATTGAGTTTAAACAAATCAGAAGTACCCACTTTTAAAGCATTTCGCGAATTCATCGAAAAGCGCGCTTCGGCTTTTCGTCAAGGTCAGCTAATGAAAAATCTTTCTCTTTCAAAAACAAAATAGAATCAAAACATATAGCGCTTTCAAACACTTGCTTATTCTGTAAGGAAAATTCACATGCAATTTATCAATGCGATAAATTTAAAGAATTGCCAGTTAATGCAAGAAAGGATTGTGTGATGCAAATGAAAATTTGTTTTAACTGTTTAAGACCTAATCATTTTGTTAACACTTGTAAAGCTTCCAAGTGCAAAAAATGCGATGCTAAGCACAACACTTTGCTTCACGAAACAGTGGTTGTTAAAAAGGATGAAAATACAAGTAAACCGTTAGTGTCAAATCGTTATTCGGAATCTAATTTAAATGCACAAAATGTTTACTTTCAACTGCTATTATTAATGTGTATGATAAATATGGAAACGCGCATATTTGTAAAGCTTTAATTGACTGTGCTTCACAAGCTAGTTTTTTCAGAGAAGATTGTTTACAGCGGTTGGGTATCTCGAGACAGCGTGTTAGTGTAACTGTTGCAGGGTTAGGTACTAATGAATCGAACAAGATTTCGGGTGCTGCCCAAATCAAAATATCGCCAGTATCAGACATCAGTTTGACAATCACTGTCGATGCATTAATCATTCCTAAAATCACAAATAATCTTCCTCAGAATCATATAGATGATGCAAAACTGAAATATTTTAAGCATTTGGTACTTGCGGACAAAAATTGCAATCAACCTAGCACCATTGATGTCCTACTGGGTGCAGATGTGTTAGCAAACATAATGCAGAGTGGGCATATTGCCATTCCAGGTGAGAACTTGATGGCTCGAGAAACAATTTTTGGATGAGTTATCTTGGGTAAAGTGGGAAAATCTCATGGTAACTCGAATCGCATTCATACTCACTTCACTCGTTGCGATGAGTTCGAAGTTCAAAAATTGTGGGAATTAGAAGAAATTCCAAACAAAAAACTACTCTCCCCTTCAGAACAGGCATGTGAAAACCATTTTCAATCCACATATACACGTAATGATGAGGGTAGGTTTATCGTAAGATTACCGTTTCAAAGCGAAAAACTAGAATTGGGTTCATCTCGTCAAATAGCCGAAAAGAGGTTGATTCAAAATGAAAAGAGTTTTGTCAGAAATTCGGAAAAAATGAAACGATACAGAGAATTCATGCACGAATATGAAATGTTAGGGCACATGGAACTGTGCTCGGAAAATTCTAACTCAAAAGAACATTTCTATCTTCCGCATCATGCTGTTATGAAATCATCTCAGTCTTCTAAATTTCGCGTTGTTTTCGATGCTTCTGCTAAATCGTCAAGTGGATTATCTCTTAACGACAAACTTATGATAGGTCCAACATTACAAGATGACATAGCGACCTTATTAGTAAGATTTCGTAAACATAAAATCGCTATGACAAGTGACATTGTCAAGATGTATAGGCAAATTTTAATTCACCCTGACGACAAATTACCAACGAATACTCTGGAGACAATCAGCAAACGAAGAAGTCAAGGAATTCCGCTTATTGACAGTGACATATGGTACATCTTCAGCTCCATATTTGGCTACCAAATGTCTACAACAGCTTGCTATAGAAGAAAACGAGAAATTTCCGCGCGCGTCACAAGTAGTTAAATCTGATTTCTATGTGGACGACCTCATGACAGGAGCCGAGTCTGTAGAAGAGGCAAT
Organism: Uloborus plumipes; assembly: GCA_038373865.1. NCBI lineage: Eukaryota > Metazoa > Arthropoda > Arachnida > Araneae > Uloboridae > Uloborus > Uloborus plumipes. The sequence continues at coordinate 26,696 of JAXGGA010003255.1, read as the reverse complement.
CCAGCTGCAGCAGGAAATAATTGAAATGTTGAAGTCTGGAGGATTTGAAATCAAAAAATGGTCATCAAATGAAGAATTGGTACTTGAACATGTTCCGCCAGGAAGTCGTGCGACATCTTTGCCTCTAGAAATTGGAGATGACGTAAAGACCCTGGGAGTTTTATGGAATCCTGCAACAGACACCTTTTCCTTCAGATGTAGTGTACCACCCATGTCAGAATTTTGCAGCAAACGTATCGTGCTTTCTTTTATATCAACTATTTTCGATCCATCTGGTTGGATTTCTCCCGTTGTTCTCAAATTCAAGTTGCTCAGTCAACAACTCTGGAAATTAAAGCTCAATTGGGACGAAAATCTTCCGCCAACTTTACAGCAAGAATGGAAATCTTTAGTTGAGGATTTATCTCAACTGAAAGAAGTTAAAGTACCTAGGTACATTCTTCAACCTCACAGCAACATCATAGAACTTCACGGATTCTGCGATGCCTCTGAAAGAGCATATGCAGCTGTAGTATATATACGAACGATTTCGACAAATAGTAACATTCATGTGCGCAGGGGTGCCCATCCCCCCCAAGCTCAATGGCGCAAATTCCCCCCCAAAATTTTTCAAAACCGTATTGTGATTTTTCTCTCTTTTTTATTTTATATATTTTTTAAAATATCATTTATTTATTTTTTAAATATTATTTTTTTTAAGCATTTTTATTTATATTTTTATATATTTTTATTTTTTTAAATAAAAACTAATATTTTTTTATATATTATTAATTTTTTTTAAAGTTTGAATCATACGCAGAATAGAATCGCTTTTTCTCCCTTCCAGAAATTCCAAGCACACACACACACACACACACGCAAAATAAATAAATAAATAAATAATAATAAAGAAATAACTTAAATTACAAATAAATAAATTAATGAATAATTTACATTAAAAAGATCAATTAATAATTTAATAAAAAAATTAATTAATAACCAATTGAAATAAATAAATTAGTTTTAAAAAATCCCCCCCAAAAATTTTGATGGCGCAACTTGCGCCATAATCCCCCCCTGTGGGCACCCCTGCATGTGCGACTGGTTACTAGCAAAACCAGAGTATCACCTATAAAATTTGTTTCTCTTCCTCGACTTGAACTTTGTGGCGCTGTCTTGTTAGCCAAACTTGTTCAGTTCACAGCTCAAGCTTTGCAGCTCGATTCATTCAAAACATTCTGTTGGTCAGACTCCACAATTGTTTTGTGCTGGCTAGCATCACATTCCAGCCGGTGGAAAACTTTTGTTGCGCACAGAGTAGGAAAAATCCATGACCTTGTTCCTGAAGCTCTTTGGAACCACGTAGACGGTAAATTAAACCCAGCAGACTGTGCCTCAAGAGGAATGACTCTTGAAGAGTTACAGAACTTTTCTTTGTGGTGGCAAGGTCCCGATTTTTTGTCTTCACAAGAAAATATCTCTCACGAACCTTTCCAATGCTGTGAAAGTGATGAAATTCGTGCAGAAGAGAAGAAAACCGCTCCTGCAACCCTCGTTGCAACAGAGACAACACCAAACAGTGACAATCTAAAATTATTGCATAAATTTTCCTCACTATCCAAGTTAAAAAGGGTAACAGCATTTTGCTTCAGATTTATTTCTAACTGCAAGCAATCTAAGGAAAAAAGAAATTTAGGTCTACTGACGTCACAAGAACTTGATCATGCAGTTAAGTTCTGGATCAAACAAATTCAAGAGCAAAATTTTCAGCTTGAAATAGATTGCTTAAGGCATTCTCGCGCACTTCCTACAAAGAGCAAACTTTTGCCTCTAAATCCTTTTCTTGATGATCAAGGTTTGCTCAGGGTGGGCGGTCGTCTTCGGCATTCAAATTTGCCTGAAAGTCAAAAACACCCTATTTTGTTACCAAAACGCAGCTTTTTCACAGATCTATTGATTTCTTCATTCCATGTAGCGAACTTGCATGCCGGTCCTCAATTACTCCAAACGTGCATTCAACGTGAATATTTTATACTATCTGCTAGAGACACTATTCGACAATACATTAGAAAATGTATGACATGTGCTAAGATAAAAGCTCAAACCGCCAAGCAAATGTTAGGCGATTTGCCAGCTGCACGAGTTACTCCATCCCGACCATTTCTCCGATGTGGTGTGGACTGTGGTGGTCCGTTCCCCATACGGATGTCAAAGAGCTCCAGAGCGAAAACATGCAAAGCATATCTTTGTCTTTTTGTGTGCTTTGCAACTAGAGCAATTCATTGCGAACTAGTAAGCGACCTCTCTACAAATGCCTTCATAGCTTCCCTTAAACGTTTTATTTCACGTCGAGGTAAATGTACCGACATTTATAGCGATTGCGGGAGTAATTTTATAGGTGCTAAGAAGGAACTTGACGAGCTATATGCGTTGTTCAAGTCACCAAACCATAATGAGAAAGTTTCGCATTATTTATCTGACGAAGGTATCAACTGGCATTTCAACCCACCAGCTACTCCACACATGGGAGGCATCTGGGAAGCGGGTATCAAATCTGTGAAATTCCCTCTGAAGCGCATCATATCAAACGTAACATTAACTTACGAAGAGTTATATACGATCATAGTGCAAGTTGAGGCCTGCCTCAACTCTCGTCCTCTCTCCCCCCTGTCCAGTGATCCAAATGATCTTTCAGTGCTGACGCCAGGTCACTTTCTCACTGGTGGTCCTCTGAACGCTGTTCCAGAAACAGATTTCACATCTTCTAAACTTAATCATCTTACTCGCTGGCAGTTGACACAACGCCTATTACAGCACTTCTGGAAGCGTTGGAGTTCCTAGTACGTGACCCGTCTACAACAGCGACCAAAGTGGTGTTCCCCAAAACCCAATTTGAAAATTGGAGATCTTGTGCTCATTAAAACTGAAAGCTTACCCCCGCTAAAGTGGCGTCTGGGACGCATCATCGAAGTCTTTCCTGGAAAGGACGGTTGCGTTAGAGTGGCAGCAGTAAAAACATCTGATGGACTGTTGAAGAGACCCATAGTTAAATTATGCAAGCTGCCATTGGACAATGATTGATCGATAAACTCTTATCCTGCTATAATTTGGTTTAAATGTCTATTTTCATTCATAATTGCATTATTCATGTTTTAATTTCTTTTTGTATTTTTAGTAACACGTTAATATTTCATGTTGAAACAACAGTGTTTCAAGGTGGGCGGAATGTTCAGGATTCATTCATCAAGAGCAGCCCGCCGCCAGACGGCGCTATTGTCGGCGCATGCTCCGAGACAACTTTACTCACTTTCTATGTTGTGATCGTGATGTAAACATGTTGAAAATACAGTAGCTAGTAGTTTGTGGTGTAGCCTTGTTTATTATTGCGTCCGTACATTAGCTGCTCTTCATACTTATTTATTTAATTATCCTGAATTATTCATTAAAAAACCCGTGCAATATATTTTAACGTAAAAAAAAACAGATAACTTAGTTCAGTGAAAAAACTTAAAATAACTGAAATTTTAAAATGTATTGTTATCTTGCGTAAAAAAGATAAAACTTTAACTTCTTTGTAATGTTTTCGCTCCTATGGATAAAGCACTCTGCTTTCCACATCATAGTCTTGACCAGCATTCTTTATTTTTAACCGACTTCAACAAAGGAGGAGGTTATACAATTCGTCGGAGAATTTTTTTTTTTTTTTTTTTTGTATGTTATAAGATTACTCGAAGATGCCTGGACCGATTTCAAAAATTCTTTTTTTGTTAGAAAGGTCTTTCTTTCCGATTGGTCCCATCCTCTCGTGGTCCGTGTTCGATAACGGGAACCTGCAGAAATCTTTCGAAAAAGAAATTGGATTCACAGTTATCGTAATAATGACCATTTTGAACGCCAGGCTTATGGATTGCATAATGAAATTCATTTCTATGGTCTTTTTGAAAATTTTAAGCCGAGTATCTTTCTATGTCCTGCTTTTTTCTCCTGAACTCCAACGAACGGAAAGTCGTACCAGGTACTAATTGATTCGTAATATTTCAGGTTGTATTAGTCTTAGTTTACATAAAGTTTGATAAAGATATTCTGAAGAAAGTGAGGAAAATCTCCAAATTTTTGCTCAAATTTAAAGCGATTTGTCCTAAATGATTAAATATGAAATCCATTGTTACAAAACTTGATTGATATGAAAGTTATCATAATGATAATGAAAATTTTGAATGAAGGATTAACTGAAGTAAACATGAAACTCATTAGCGGGCCACGTACGCAATAAGTTGTAAAATTTTATGAACCGCGAGAATCTAGTGTTGTTTTGAAATATAAATTAGTTGAAAAGCCGTTAATATTTAGCCTTTGATTAAAGTACACAAATAAATACCAGAGAATAGCAAGGATTATTTTTTAATGTCAATCGTTTAAACTTTTAGACGCGTTGATACTTTCTTCTTTTTCCTTACATAGTTTATTTTATGAAGCATTTACTTAAGCAAATTAGGTGGAAGTTTTTCAATGGAAACATTACCTTATTTCATATGTACATTTACACTAAAAAGAATAAAATAAAAATATTTTTGAAAAAAAATTAAACCAACTTCGGAACTTCACTCGGCAAGTGCTCAAAAAGTAAAAAATAATTTTACTCTTTGAACACCATCGACACTACATTTAAGCGTAAGTTTTGAAGTCGGTGCAAAAACTATAGGTGAAATGATGTTTAACTACATTTTGCCAACATTTTTCAGAGAAACCATTGAAATTTAAGAGCTGAATATTTGTACCATTACATAAATATGTGGTTTTCAATGTAGTGAATGCGATTAAAGAACCTGGATTCATTGCAATTTATATATGTAGTTAAATTATAGTTTCGTATGATTCTATACATTGTTTTTGCACCGACTTCAAAACTTATGTTTAAATGTAGTGTCGATGGTGTTCAAGGAATAAAATTATTTTTTACTTTTTAGAGCACTTGCCGAGTGAAGTCGGTTCTATTTTTTTTTTTTTTTTTCAAAAATATTTTTATCGCTCATACAAGTAAAGGGTTAACGTAAAACATCTTTTACTTTCTTTGCAAATGACCAAACATGGAAACCATGCGATGCCCAAGCAAGCAGCGAAGGGAGAAGCGGAAGCTAGCTTCTATTTCTTGCCAAGTCTTCAAATTTGGCTACTTTTCGGTCGACTTTAAGACCCCTTATCTCGAAAACGAGGGGACGAGGGCACTTGATCTTTGGGCCAAAAACATGTTTCAGTATGCTCTTTCGAATGGTATACCATTTTTAACTTTTTTCATTATTACTTAAGTCGAGTACTTTCCTGGTAAGAAAAGTAAATGCCTCGAATTTCTGTTTCAATGCCTATTTAAGTCGAGAAAAATACATCATTTTAAAAAAAACTTTTTTATCGTTAAATTATTGTGAAGAAAGCGTTTTGATGGGAGAATTGAGAATGATAAATTAAAATGAAAAAAAAAATTCTTCATTGAAAGAGGTGTTGCTGAAACACTTGTTTGCAATATTTTGGCAAATTAACGCTTAAATAATGTTAATTTTGCAGTTTAATGTACTATTGCTTCCAATACGGGGTTGCAATTCAATTTGCTGAAATTTATTTAACAGAAATAGGTGACTAAAAATCATTAATTGGCATTTCTAAACTACAGATTTGCAATAAAAATGAACAAAATGGAATGATAGGATAATCATAAACATGACGTACAGTAAAATTGACATGTCAAAAAAAAAAAAAAAAGGATATTTCTTTCAATTTTGTCTTGTACTTAACTATTTGTTCTGAAAGCTTTTCTCGTTTTTGATTTCAAAAAAAAAGGGAAATTTAAAATGAAATAAAAAACCGAACTTTCATTTTAAAAATTTGTTTTGAAAATTTCGGAGGGGGCTGCAGTCTTATCAGCCCACCCCCAGATACGCCACTGCTTCTAATTAATTGAGAAAATTGGAATAATTTTAATCTGAAGCAAAAAACAAAGTGCTCTTTCAAATGACATAGAATGTTAAGTGGTGTGGGAAATGTTCACATCCCTTTTTCGGCAATTTATGTGACACTGTGACATGGGGAATATTTGGTTCCGGGATGTTATGTTCGGATAAGTGGAGTATTCGTTAATCTGTTACTCGATTAAGCGCGGCCGACAGTGTTATTATTATAGAATCATCATAGTGATCTGATCCGAAATAATAATTAAAAAAAAAAAAACAGCTGACATTACCCTGTCATACAAATCTTTCTTCCACATCGATCATTTCCCTAATTCCACATTACGATTTTATACATCTTAATTCTTTCACGACTGAATCAGGCACTGAAACAAAATGACATTCTAACTAAAGGATTTAAAAAAAGCAAGAGAATTATAATTGATAATCTTGCACTTCAGCAAAAAAAAAAGCGGTACATAGTCAAATATTTCATGCCAGCTTAAAGGGAGGGGACCTCGCCCGCCATTACGCATCCAACTGCAACCACGTAAGCAGCTCGTAACTTTTCGCTGAGTGGTCGACTAAGAACGACTGCCACACCCACTCGCCAATGGTGGAACGAAGAGAGAGGGCACAGCTGCCACTCAGAAATCCAGAAGGCGTGGTTGCGGTCAACAGCAATAACAAGGCAGCGCACCATGATTGGTTCGCAGGTTCCGCTGTTAATCACCGCTATATTAAGGGAAGATTATGTAAAAAAAATCCCTAGTATGAATACACAAGGGCAAGAGAAGAACACAAGCAGGGAATAACTTTCACTTGGGAAAAAAAAAGTCCCTACAATTGAAAGACACTCCGCCCCCATAGATTACACATGAAAAATATTTTTCCTATCGAGATCAAAACGTTTTCAAACGGTTGTTTCAAAAACACTGATAAGTATTTTATTTATTTACAAAAATTAGGTACATAAGATGTTTTCACCTCACCAATGTTGTCACGAGGATAGAAACTAATAATGGGACTTATTTAACGAGCAATATTTGAAAATGGTTAATTTCAGTGCAATTGATACTGTAAATATATATTTATTTTAATATACCAAACTTATAACATTTCCTATTTACTCAAACATTATTTGTAGCTTGCTATTTTTTTTTTTAGCTTGCATTATTTTTTTATAGTTTATTCATAACATAGCCATTGTTTACAGAAGTAGCCATTATGTTTATAGATATGCACTTTAGTGTCGGGAAATTTATGAATGAGTTTCACTAAACCACCCTACACCCACAGAAACCCGGGCAGGGCCGGGTACCCGGCTAGTGAAACATAAATGAGCAGGTATTGTTCCAAGAGCTTCATAAAACATATCGGTAATGGTTATTGAATACTGTTAGATTGTATTAAGTCAACTTTTGATTAAATGTTCGTTTGAAACAATTATTCGAATCAAAACAGACGAAAACTACAAAACTGTTTCCCTTCCCTTTCTTAATGTCAATAACAAAATTTTTTGTTTTAATATTTTTAAAAACACGCTTTTGAAGCTTACTTTTTACTAACACAGCCAATCTTAACTGCAGGAAATAGAAGAAAACGGGTTCATCTGACCCATGTAAATTTGTTGAATTAAGAGTGGCAAGCCTTCCTTGAAACCCTTAAATATTACAAAAAATAAAAATTCCGAAATATTTCTGCAAAAACCGGGGTAAGGCAATAGAATTCCTTCTCTCTCTAACATTTGGAAAAATCTTCTAAAATAGCTTTTGGAACTTTAATATTGAAAAGTTCTGGGAGAGAATTGTGAACCTTATGCCTTCACTGAACGTCAAAAAAAAAAAAAAAAAAAAGGCCTATAATTGCGATGGTAACGGACTTCAATTCCAAAAAAAAAAATCATGTGGGAGAGCCCTGTACCCCTCCCCTTTTAAACTTAAAAATCATCTAAAATTGCGCTTTTAGGTGGGGGGGGGGGGAATATCGAAATATGATTGAGTGATAATTCCTGAACCCCATCTCGTCTCTTCCCCCCTTAACATATATTTCAGAAAGATCGACCAGAATTTGAAAAAACTTGACTGTTAAATCTTGTTCTTTATACTATTATACACAGGGGTGCCCACAGGGGGGGATTATGGCGCAAGTTGCGCCATCAAAATTTTTGGGGGGGATTTTTTAAAACTAATTTATTTATTTATTTAAATTATTTAATTTATTTTTTTAATTTAAATTATTTACTATTTTTTTAAATAAAAATTATTCATTAATTTATTTTTTCAATTTAAATTCTTTCTTTTATTACTTTATTATTTTTATTTATTTATTTATTTATTTTGTGTGTGTGTGTGTTCTTGGAATATCTGGAAGAGAAAAAAAGCGATTCTATTCTGCGCATAATTAGTACTTTTAAAAAATTAATATGTAAAAAAATAATTATAATTTAAGAACATAAATAAATAATATTTAAAAAAATTAATAAATAACATTTAAAATTAAATAAATAATACTTAAAAAATAAATAAAATAAAAAAGAGGTAAAAATAAAAAATAAAAAGCACAAGAGGGTTGGGAAAAAATTTTTGGGGGGGAATTTGCGCCATTGAGCTTGGGGGGGATGGGCACCCCTGATTATACAAGTTCGAACAAAGTTCTTCATTACAAAAATGAAATTTTAAATGCAATAACTGCTTCATTTATAATTTTTACACACACATAAAACGGATGACATTCACATCTTATTCAATTAGAGCAAATTAAACAAAATTATGAATCGGACATTGCGAAAAAAGAAAAATACTGTTGGCCCGCTTAAACGAATGCTGTCTATTTCTTAAGCGAGGTAATTGTTATCGGGGATATTTAACATTGCGTCTATGGTGTGGGGAATATTCGGATCCGGGATGTTTTATTCGTATGAGAGGAGTAGGGGAGACTGGGGACGGTTGTGACACGGGGCAGTAGTGACAGTCGTCATATTAGCTAACCCATAATTAATACCTGGTTGAAGCAAAGAGAGAGAGAGAGAGTATCAGCATGTTTGTCTGAATGTGTGTCAAAGCATTACGGTAGCCATCGAGCGACATTAACGCTAGCAGAGGGGTTGGTCACTTTTTAACAGTCAAAAGTAAGTTTTTTTGTTCGATTTCTTTTAGTAATTGCTGTTGAATGGGTACAGATACAGAAATGAAAGTTTTCCCCGTTAGTAGTGAACCTTAGTAGTGAAATAGCAGTGATTACTTTTTATGTAGGCTATTTTGTATTACCATGGCCATTGCTATTTTCAAAAGTAGTGGGTTGGGGTCGGTTGTGACAAATTGCGTGGGGACGGTTGTGACACGAGTAAAACATGTTTTTATCGTATTTGATGTTCATAATATGCTTGAAGAAGACAGAAATAGGGCAGTGTGACTTAATGAAATATAAAGAAGCTTATAAAGAAGTGAAACTTTTTTTTTCTTTCAGACAGCTTTGGAAATGCAACGCTAATCGTAAGCCTTTGCTACGAAACATTCATTCGTAAACGCGATGGAGCCGGCGGCCGCTGTCACAATGAAAACAACGCGTGCATAGGTTATATTGCTCATAATAAAGTGCTTTTGAGCTTACATATAAGCTGAAAGCAGGCATGAGAGTAAAATGGCTGTACTGAGAAATGGTTTCGTTCATTTATGAATAGAAATTTTTCACGTCTGTTCGTGTAGCTCATGCAACTAGCCTTTCAAAAGAAACAAGCTTCAATAAAACAAATAAATGTAGAATCTTTCTTTGATACTTGAGAATTGTTATGAACAGACACGGCTATGACCCACAGGATGTGCATAATGTTGCCAAAACAGACGTTACGAAATTCCAAAAAACCTGATATTGTTGCAAGACTAGGTGTAAGGCTACTTCAACTGAACGAGGCACATTGTTAAGTGTTAAACTTTCCCAGATGAAGGTTATGTTGAATTACGTTTAATATTACTTGAAATTAAAAATGATTTAGACTGTTTTGTTGTCTTTTTGAACTTGTCACAACCGACCTCAAGCACGGTCATAACCGCCCCTTTGGTTGGGTTTGGTTGTGACATTTTTTCCTTTTTTGTTTAATTTGGTCCTGTGAGTTAACTATTGTACTTTGGAAGAAAATTTTAGTACTTATAAGCAGGCAAATATACACTTTAAATTAAAAACAACTTTAAACCAGCTCACAGGCATTACTAAGGGATCTATGGGGGAGCGAATGAAAATTGTCAAAACCGTCCCCAGTCTCCCCTATTCGTTTATTCGTTAACCGCGGGGCCGACAGTATTTGCAAAAAAAATTCACTGACAAGCAACAAAAATTAAACGAGAGAGCGCGCGAAACTCATCTTCCTCATCTTTTTGTTCATTCACCCAAGCAGTGGCGTATCCAGGGGGGGGGGAGTGCCAAGGGACCAATGCACCCCCCAAGATTTTGTAAGACTATAAAAAATGGTGGCACCTAATTTTGAGAAAACATGTAACCTTCATGCAAATATGCTTTAGGTTTTTTCAATGAAAAATACTTTATAGACACTGAAATATTGTCATATTATTTTCTGTTTTCGATAATAAGAAGCAAAACTAATTGTTATTCTGTAATTATGGAAATGTAGGAGGAAAATGAGCGATGTACCCGCGCCTTATTGTTCTTGCATGATATTCATTTTTGTGAAAAAAAAAAAAAAAATCTTTGAGCAACGTTCAATAGAAAAAATTAAGTCGAAATACTGCGTTTTTAAAGTTTCACCATATTTCTTAATTTTTTTTCTTTCTCATCACAGTGTCGATGATCGATGTGCACCCCCCAAAATCAATTCCTGGATACGCCACTGCACCCAAGCGTCTTACTTATCTAAGCAGCTGATACGCCAACATTCTCCGACCCCTAAGCCCCGACCAAAGTCGAAATCGATGAAAAGTTAGGATCACTAATACCTATTATATAATTCTCTATTCGGAAAATAGAGAATTAACAATTAAGTATCCCAAAGTAGAAACGAATCCAGCTTGGGCTTCACAAAATAGAAACGTTATTTATTTTATATTTTTTTTCTTCTCCAGCCTGAACTCAGTTCGGGGATCACAAATACTGCTGGTAGTTATTGCCCGAATTGGATTCGGTCGACACTGGCAAGAGGTTAAAGAAAATAAATATGGGCAACAATCACGTTTTTAAGATTCCAATAAAAATATTTTGAAAATCTGGGGGAAAGCCTACAAACAAAGATCGGCCAAAATTGTGTCATTGGGCGCAACTCTTACTTCAGAAGCTTTCCGGTGGGAAGTTAAGCGGCCCATACCTTCCCCCTTAAGTCAATTTTGACATACACTGTTAAAACTACTGGTTGCGATTAGCACCTATTGGGGGTAAAACGCTTGTAGCACCAGCGGCACCCTGTAGGGAGCCAAGAGTGCACCCGTAGCTTGGGTGAAATACTGGCACCCCTCAGATGGAACCGTATAGGAGAGAATAATGGCACCCTCACTGTTCACTATTGCAGATCCTCCTCCCTCGTCCCCTTATTTTTCACATTGAATTCTGATTTGAAAACGATTAAAACCTGTAAATTAAGGCATTTTCTTACAGTTCAGACTTTTCAACATAGTTTAAAATTAAAAAATATTTAAGTGTATTACGATCACGGAAAAATCAAATCGTTTCATAAACTTACAAGTTTTCACACAGTAACATATTAATGCGCACATACAATTCGACATTTGAATTAAAATACATTTTTCAGGATCAAATCATTCTATAACAAGTGCAGCTAAAGAAAAAACTAATAATGCTAAAGCGGAAAAAATATTAAGAGTAGATACCATATTTGTTTCATGAAATAACAAGTCAGCGAAAGTGATTATCGTCGCCACGAAATGAGTCACTCATTACATTCAAGTGTAGAAAATAAATAATAGTGAGAGAGAGAGAGAGAGAGAGCTTTCTTTTTCAAAGTTCTGTCTAGCACCATCGCTGAGTCAGCTGATTTATTTCGCTTACTTAAATGAAGGGCCAGGGGGAAAAAAAGATGAAAGAGACCAAAAACCGATTTCGAGAAAAACGAAGAACAAAGTTTAATTTCTCGTAACTCCTTGTGTAGTTCATAGAGTTTTCATGTACATTTCGGTCGATTCTCATCTTTTTCCCCCTTGTTGTTTTACCAGATGATATTACTCCTTCATAGCCCCTAGATAGCCGCTATCTAGGGGCTAAACTCAAAATTAACGAAACTTTTAATATCTCAAAATTAACGAAAAGTGACTTTCATCTTTTTTCCCGCTGGCCCTTCAAATGCTTTGCATCGTTAAAAATAAATATTTTGGGGGAAAATCCGCTAGATTCCTGAAAATAAAGTAAATAACACAATGTTACTTTTAAAAAATAGGATTGTGGACTTAAAAAATTAATAATTTTTCTACTTTCTAATAGCTAGTCGAATCAGTTTTCTTCAATAATAAACTATGATAAAATGCCTGTAGGATTAACGCGAGAATTTGAAGAGAGACTTAATCCAGTTGTATTCAATGTAAAAGATGGAAACAAATTCCTTCCTCGCTACTTACAAACCGTCAGCCATTAAAATGGATGGGAACACGTCGTCGGTGCGTATGCGCTATTCTCTACGTTCTGCTATTGATACCTTCAAGCATCGTTTACTCTCAATGGGGGTGCCAAAGGGACCGAAACCCCACTTTCTAGCCAGTATGGTATGACCCCTTCATGGCACTGTATAAGAAGAAAAAAATCACCCCTTTGGCTTCTCTGGTTTTAACAGCATACGATTTTAAATGACGATGAGCGATTTTAGACAGATCCTGAGCGGGGCAAGATTGTTTTTTTTTCTTCTGAGTAAGTTTAGTTTCCAAAAACCTACCGACTAATTTTTGGACACCAACTAATATTTGTTTGATTTGTTGTGTCATTTTAATGAAAATCAGACAGCTTTTACGATTTTACACAGGTAATCACTTTTAATTTTCCAATCAGTTTTAGGTTTTAAGAAATGTATCACAAAACTAGCGATTTTTTATAACATTTCAGCAATTTTTCAGAAATTAATGATGCATTTGAACACTTCTGAAGCTCAAATTTCAAAAGAACTCCGGTGAAAAATTGCCGACCCTCCACCTCTTTTCCCTATTAACTATCGTCACCAGACATGTGCGACATACTATTACGTATTTTTGATTTTAATTGAGAAAAGCTTCCAGGAGCAAGCCGCCAAATCCAAGCGAAACGTTATTTGGACTTCAATTTCAAAAAGATTTTCGGAAACAGCCTCCGAAACAACTGATAACATTATCGGGAATCATTTCATTTCTGGAATATCAATTTTGGAAAAAACGCAGGGTATCAGACCTTCCCGTAACACTACCACAGATGGTTCAAAAATGGGGGTGGGAGGTCATCTAAAAAATGGGAGCACCCCTCCCCCTCCCTTTGGCCAACATCAATCAAAATCATCTTACATTTTGTTTTAAGGGCTTGAATCTTGATAAGTTACTCGGTGGAGTTTTATGAAGTCTTTTCCCTAGGACGATTGAAAGTCGACTAATATTATTTTGAGCTTCAATTTAAAAAAAAAAAAAAAAACTGCTAGTCCTCTTAACATTTACAAAAACAGCATAAAACTGCGCTTTCAAGAGTTTCATTCCGAAAAATTTAAGGAGGAAGGTCCCCGAATCTCTACTCCCCTGAACATCATCACACATTGTATAAAATTGCATTTTTAGAACATTAAAAATAATAATAATAATAATAATAATGGGGAAATAGTTCCCGAAGTCCTTTTTTCCCAACATAATCCGATATTATCTGCAGTTTCGTTTCTAAAGTTTCAACTCAACGTCCCTAAATCTCTTAATCCCCTAACATTACATCACCAATACTATTCCTAAATGCTTTTTAAGAACACAAGTCAGAAAAATTTAGGGTGTGAGCCCTCACATCTCTCTTCCCCATAAGATCACCAAAGATGGTCTAAAACTGATTTTTAAAAGCTAAAATGACGAACATTTTCTGAGCCCCCACCCACCCTCTCCCAACATTTTATCAAGACTACAAAGTCAAGAAGAAAAAAAAAAGCCCCCCTTACACCCTCTCCGGAGTAAATATTGCTTATGATTGGGACATTGGGTTCATATCTCTCTGAAGCAGAACCGATTCTCTTATTAAGGATGCGTTTGAAATAATTTTCGGGCCGCTTATTTTACCCCCCCCCCCCTTTCCTTACCCACTACTTATTTGACGCCACGATGGCCCAGTATATTCACTCACTTTTGTGTTTCGTTTTCATGAAATAAAGTGTAAGAAAAGCTATTTTGTTCTTCGGAAAGGATAAAAGATAAAGGGAAAAAAAGTGCAGTATGCGGATTTTTCTCGGGTCACCTGATTTTTCGATGTCCAAAAATCAAAATTTGCTCAAGAACATAAAAAAATGCAGGAATAGAACAGGGCATTCGTATATTTTTATCAGGTGTGAAAACTTATTTGCGTGAACAATATTTTAGCGTACATTTTAGAAGATTTTATAATGTGTATAATACGGGTTCAAATAATAAATAACAATTATCTATGTATTTAACATGCCCCCCTCCCCTACATCCGTAAGTAATAAACCTATGCTAGGTTCCTATATTAAGATAAGTTTTTAAGGTTTATATAACTCTCAAAGTTTGGGAAAGAAGGCAAATATTTCATCTTTATTTCAGTCACTACAACTGTATGTATTAAAAAAAAATCAATCAATTTTACAAAATTATTATTAGTTTCAAACAAAGTATTTTTACTACACAAAAAATAGACTCGTACTGAAAACTTAGCACCAAGCGACGAGATACCATTGCTAACGAAAGTATCAGGAATTCCGGTTTATGAAGAGATTCCAAGAACTGGACGCATTTCCGGGTGACACGCAGGTGATCCCCAGGTTCGACGTACTAGGTCATCTCTTCAAAGCAGGTGCCCAGAGTTCATGTAATTTGGTTTAAACTTTTCCAACATTAAACATCGACACGACTTTATTTTTTCCAAAACTGTCGACCTCTCAGTATACATTTGAGGAAGCAGTGGCGTACCTAGGGGGCGGCAGGAATGGTTCTTACCAGAGGAGGCATTTCGGTCGATTAAAAAAAAAACCTTTGTTAAGGGGGGGAAGGATTTTTTTTTTTTAACTTACAGTAGTAAAATATTAAAGAAAAAAAAACTGGTAAGAATAAGAACTAGAGAGGAAAATGAAACAATCCTTAATTTTCGAAAAAAAAAAAAAAAAACATTGTTAAGTATAAGGAATTAGAATTACTGGTATTGCTTTTATTGAATTTATGGGATATGATGGGGAGAAGCAGGGTACCCCGACCTAAAAGTGTTAGGAAAGTGAAAATTCTCAATTTGCTGAATGAAATTCCAATTTTACCAGATGATAAAATGCGAGCAAGCACACAATTCATACATACACAAAGAATGAGAAGAAACACTGGCCGTCATTGGAAAAAACATTTTTAAAATTTTAAAAATAGTATCTAAGAGACAATATTGTCTTTGAACTTGCCAAATCAAAATTTTCCGAACAAGGTAATTTTAGGAGGTCACGGTGACCTCCACTGATCTCCAATTGCGACGACCTCCATGGGGGGGGGGGGCATCTTTTCAGGATTCTATAGATACGCAGAAGAGGCATCGTTTCAAATTTACATTACGAATTAAAAGAAATTTTGCCTTTGTGGTGTTTCAACAACATTTTGCGCAAATTGTGAAGCAACTACATAGTTAGCTTTGATCAGGAACCGACAAAAAGTAAAATCTTAGATTCCAGGAAAAACATTTTTGACAAATGTATATTAGTTTTCGTTCTTTGAGGGAGTGCAGCGGAGTATTTTTACAAGATGTACTTGTCCTAGGTAGGATTAACAACTAAATCAGTTGAAAATCAGAACACCACGATTGTTTGCTTACCGTGTCATGACGTTTGCGACGTCCGACACTTTCACAACTTTCAATTGCAATAAGCAAAGGAATAATTTCATAAGATGGAAAAAAACAATTGAAAGCGGTCGAGGCGGTCACCTCAAAAAACAAAAAGTAAAAGCTACAAAATAAAACATTTTTATTAAAATACACTTAGAAATTCCGACCACTAAAAGATTTACGCAGAGATCGCTCCATTTACTACAATATTATAATAATTGCTCGAGACTTGTTTCAAATCTACGCATTTTTTTTTTGGAGAACTCTCATCTACTACATCAGCATGGGCGGATCCAAAAATTTTTCAAGGGAGGGGCGATTGAGTTTCCTTGCTTTTCACCATGCATACTGGTTTTAAAATATTGATTACAAAAGATTTGGACTTCAATTCTGAAACATTTCCAGCGGAGAGCCATAAACCCTCTTCGCCCGACTTCACTACAACTCGTATAAAATTGCAATTTTAGAACTTCAATGTCGAAAAATTACCGATGACAAGTGCCCCAAGGGAGGGGCATTCGCCCCTCCCTTGTATCCGCCCCTGTACACCAGTGGTTCTCAATGGGGGCGGTACCGCTCCATGGTGGGCTGTGAGAGGATGCCGTGGGGCGGTGAATTTGTTTTGAGCGGTAGGGGGCGGTGAACATAGTTTCGGTTTTAGGGGGGAGGTATGAAAAAATTGTCCTATACGAGAAGGTAGGGGGTATTTTTGATTGGACGGAATCCAAGAAGTCTCCTTCTCTAATGTCGTCTAAGATTGCCCGAAAATGTGTTTTTAGGGTACAGCCGACGAACCCCTAAAATTTCGTTTTTAAAAAACTTTCTGAAGAGAAGAGTTATCAAACCCAAACCCTTCCTTCTAAAAGACAGTTTAAAATGGAAGTTTCGGGAAAAGAAGGGATTTTAGAGACTAAATTAGTTTCGCGTAAACGCGTGCAGCATTCAAACCACAGCAGGTCCGCCTAGGGCCAAGATGGGCACTTTGTCTGTCCGGTCGCCCCCTTCCGCATAAAACTTATAAAATGTATATAAATCTGATTCCGAAATTGGTTCCTAGTTCCCGACTAGACTAACATGGCCCCTTGTCGGCCCTAGCAGGTGCTTTTCATTATAAAGTTTTAACTCGTGCTGTATAGCAGCTTTATCAGAGTTACTATAGTCAGCTTTTGCACCAGAACAGATGAGAGTTTCTCCAATCAATTGCACTAAATCTCTCTAAATTTTTAATTTTTGACATTTGGATCCTTTTGCTTTAAAATGTTTCAAGTGACTTTGATTTTAAAAAATGATTACAGAAGAAACCTCAAACAACCCACTTCTTTTTTCCTACCCTTATCAAACAAATTTTAAATTCGCAATTTGAGACGTCAATTTCTAAAAATTTCGTGACGTTATGGCGTCCCTCTACGGCACCAAATATAGCTTTAAATCTCATTTTCCACAGTTCAATGTCGAAAATTTCCTGGAAGACGCTTCCAAACCTGCTCCATTTCTCAACGTTTACAAAAATGGCCAAAATAGCGTTTAAGACCTCAAACCAGGACAGTCATTTCAAATTTTTCCAGGGGGGGGGGAGCAAAGGATGCAAACACAATGCAATTTCGTCGAAAAACAAAAACATCGCCCAATGCAAGAACATTGATTTCTCAATGGCTGGAGAGGTGGACGATTGTCCTTGCTCCCCCCCCCCCCCTAATGACGGGCCTGCCTCAAACTCGGGAATTTTTTAAAGGTGATCTTGCTTAGTAGCGTAACCAAAAAAAAGCCTACAACTGACTTTAATTTTCTTCTGAAGTCAATTTTTCTCGTTTACTGTAGTAATGTTCTTAACAAAATATTATTAGGTCAGCGGTATTGGGACAAATCATACAGGATTTAATTGCTTCGTCGCAGGGGAACGGTTTCGCAAGACGGGATGAAGTCTACCCCCCCCCCTTTTTTTTTCACTTTAACACTATTATCAATCCTCTAGCGTGATATAATTTACATACATGTAAGAACTGCTATGACACCCACCTCCCTGAAGGTAATGAACACTGAGGTTCATTGGCTTAAAAATTAAAGCAGTTAATTAAATTTGCACAAAACTTAATAAAATATCCCCCCCCCCTCCGTGAGTCATTTTGGAACTAGTCCCTGTCATGTCAAAATTATCGAGTAAAATTGAGTATTTTTACTCTTTTTTTTTTTAAATTCCGCCCGCCCCCAAATTAACTTTCAAAATAAGCAAAAGGGCGTTGAAAAAATTTTCCCACCTTAAGGGGGCGGAAGCTGCAAAATGGTTGAGCATCGTTGTACTACACTACAGCAAAGCATATAAAATTAAGCAAGGCACGAAGGGACTGACTGACTGACTATGAAGCAGAATTTTCAACACAGAGGCACAAGAGGGAGAGGGGGGGAGGGGGAGAGACATACTTCGGGGTCTCCGTGCTTACGCGTGTGCGTAATGCGCCCAACGTACTACGGGTCTCAAAGAACTGAGAGGCCCGAAGGGTAGGCAGTGCGAGGATGCAAGCACCAAAGGAAAAAAATTTCAAAAATGGCATGAATGGATCAGAGGAAAAAAAAACGTGGAGAGCGAGCACATGGAATGTCGACAGTGAATGACGCTATAAATAGCTTCTTACTATTAAAGGAAAGAAAAAAGTGTGGTTGCATTTGATTCAAAATTAGGAGTTACGGATACGGCACATCGAATACAAGGCAAGAGAACGTATATTCAGGAAATGTTGCTTTTAGTACCTTCTTATTCTCAAAAAAAAAGATTCATGTCTTGTCATGAATTAGCAAAATTTGACCGATAAATAAATCAATTTGGCCGATTATGGGTAGTTAATCGGCGTATCTCTGGAACATAGTGTATTTTGGAACTACAAGGAGCCTTTATTCGAAATTTTACACGATTTTTTTCTGTGAATAGAGATAAATGTTTCCATCTCAAATGGCCATGTTTTAGGAAATAGAAGATATTTCATTTTATATTACTGATTTTAAATAATATTTATGTAACCTTGACATTTTTTGGAATATTCTTGAATAAGAATTATATGCATGATTGAAAATTATATATAGCTCAATGGCATAAGCATCTGGAACTTAAATTTTTTTTGGAACCGAGGAAAAAACAATTTACCGAATGAAACTTCCAAATTGTACCGAATAATAAAACTCCAAGTGTGCTTTCACATCTTCAGAAAAAACATAAGGTATTTAAAAATCTCAATGTTTTAGAAGGTCAAAGTGACCCATAAGGGTTTCCCTGATTCTATGATAAGTAAAAATAACAAGCAGTAGTTTGGTATACAATGTTTGAAATGAGATAAAAATAATTTTTGTAAAAACTCGAAAAAAACCAGATGGGCTGGGCTTAAAAAAAACGTGTTTTATCAAACCCTGTAATCAATGGATTCTCTCAATATGATGGTATTAGAAATTTGTTCCAGTGAATCACTCTCCATTTGTGTCATGAATGTTGGCTTTTAGCCTACCTGATGGCCGGGACGGGGCACAGCCGGCATTGCCCCCTCCAGTGGCGTATATATGTTTGAATTTCGGAGGGGGCCGATGCTACCAAGCTTAGCCCCCCCCCCTCCCCCAAAAAAACGCCCACTCATTTTTCGAGTTGAAACAAAGATTTAAAACTACCACCCCTATTCATCTGCCTCTAAATTTCTATATCAAGTTGTAATTTTTCAAAAAGGCCGACGGGGGGGGGGGGAGAGAATTCATAAATCGATTCATGAGTTTAGTACCGAGAAATTCTTTGTGCTTCATAGGAAAGATAAACAATACTTGCAAGGTTTTAGGAAAAAAGGAATATTAGAATGTCTCTCGTTACGTCAGAGGAAAGACAGAATTGAGGATATTGTGGATGTCTCCGAGAATAGTTTCGAAACTAAGGTTTTATTTTTTGGTCTATCTTTCATGGTATTAGGAGAAAGCGGGCCTTGATTTCAAGATATTTCCAAAAATTAAGTAAAAATTACGATTTTTGATATAAAGTAGGGTTACAGTTTTTGACAAAAGGGAAGAGCATTGAACCCCTCCGAAACCTTTTTTTAAAAATTGGAGTTAAGCTTGGGCGATCTTTGGCAGCATTAGGGGTCTTCCTCTCAGAAACTTTCTGAAACTGAAGTATTAAATACGTAATTTTAAGCTATCTTTAGTGACGTTAAGGGCAGGAGAAGATTCGAAAAATCTCTCTATTCCTCAACAGTTAAACCGCAACTTTGGGTTATATTTGGTAATGATAGTGGGAAAAGGGGAGAAGGGGCTTCCTCCCATTTTTTTCAGAAAATGAAGTCGATAATTTCATCGGCTATCTTTGGAGATGTTACGTGAAGATAAAACTCCGAAAAGTTTAAAGATTAAAAACTTTAAGGCGCTATTTGTTCGGGAAAGGATGTTGTTTCGGGAATTCTCTTATGGAAATCTTTTGAAATTAATGTCCTGAAAACTCATTTTAGACAATTCTTCACGACGTTAGGCAGGAAGTACGGTTTCAGAAGCTGCCGAAGAAATTTTGTGACACTGAAGTTTCAAATTCACAATTTTATGCTTTAATTCGTTGAAAGAAAATGAGGTGGAAGGTATACGCCCAAAATGTCGCGGCCGAAATGTCGCGGGCCAAAATGTCGCGGCCAAAATGTCGCCGAGCCAAAATGTCGCGGGCTAAAATGTCGCGGGCAAAAATGTCGCCGGTCCGAAATGTCGCCGAGCCAAAATGTCGCGGGCTAAAATGTCGCGGGCCAAAATGTCGCCGGTCCAAAATGTCGCCGAGCCAAAATGTCGCGGGCTAAAATGTCGCGGGCAAAAATGTCGCCGGTCCAAAATGTCGCCGATCCAAAATGTCGCCGGCTAAAATGTCGCGGGCCAAAATGTCGCCGGTCCAAAATGTCGCCGAGCCAAAATATCGCGGGCTAAAATGTCGCGGGCCAAAATGTCGCCGGTCCAAAATGTCGCCGAGCCAAAATGTCGCGGGCTAAAGTGTCGCCGGTCAAAAATGTCGCCGGGCCAAAATGTCGCCGGTCAAAAATGTCGCCGATCAAAAATGTCGCCGGTCTAAAATGTCGCCGGTCCAAAATGTCGCCGGTCAAAAATGTCGCCGGTCCAAAATGTTGCCGGTCCAAAATGTCGCCGGTCAAAAATGTCGCGGGCCAAAATGTCGCCAGTTCAAATGTCGTCAGACAAAAATGTAGAAGGTCCGATATTGATACAGTTAGTATCAAAAATTAAAATATATGAAAAGGCTTTTTTACACCGAATTTGCAAAAAATTGCTAATTGCTGTTGATGAACGTGTGCGTTAACGATAGTATGGACTAAAATTTTTGAAAATACTAAAAAAAAATTACCCTTTCGGCTTGTAACTGTTTCGAGCGCTTTCCAAGAAACAAATAGTTTTCAAACAAGCGTACGTTATTTATTTACAATAGCTTATTTCACCGTAACTCGCTATCTACCAACTTAAAAACGAATAGATTAGCAGCCCAAGCCAAGTTTAATTGATATCGAAAGGAAAATTTGTGTGTTAAAAAAGAAGTTGAAGAACAGTGAAATGAATAAGACAGATATACAATGTTTGAAACTTGGTTTCTGTTAAAATTTCTTACATGATCGAAAGCAAGTCTATATTATTTAAATAATAGAGGCCTTTTTATTTTCTTCTTCATAAAATGTGTAAAAGAAAGTATTGGATCAGTGAAAAATTGTCATTTTGGAAGAATTTACACTTTCTGACGTGTGAGGAATTCAATTTTATCGTTTATTTTTTTAAGGGAAAATGTGTAAGTGTGTATCTGCGTGACCCATTTTTTGGGGGCGACTCTACCACAAAACTTAGTGCGTGAATTAGAATGAAATTTGGTACATACAAGTACCAACCAATACGTGATTCAGTGCTGATTGGTTTTTGCCGCCAGTTCTTCCAAGTTTTTACATGCAAGAATGCAATGGAACGTTTTCAGCATAGCGTGATTAATGTCTGAAGAAGGTTCAGACGAAATAAAATAAAAATTGGCCCATAGGAAGCCTTCAGAAGATACGCCACAGCATCGAGGAAGCAGAGCAATTGAACTTTTTATTTTTCATTATTTGTGAGTGATGTATATCAAGAAGTAATGCAAGTATTCAAACAAAATTTTGTTTGTAGAATGGTCTTAAAGGGAGAGATGCTTATTCATTTCTGGCGTTAATCAGCTCAGACATGGTTCTGTACCTTCGTTACAATCAGTATTTAAATGCGGAGTTGAATATAATACCATTTTTTCTCTTGACATTTCACCTCCTCTTCCACCACTCAGTTGTTACAAAGAAAGCAATAATTCCATGAACTAATTTGATTTCAAACGTCCCCAAACAACTCTTAAAGAAAATGTTCTATAAGAAAATTGCCGGCTACGCGGTGATTAAACGGTATTCCGTTTTTGCAAAAAAAAAAAAAAAAATGCCTTTACAGCAAATTTATTTGTTTAATTTCTTTGTGTGAAAAAAAAGAAATAATCCTAAATATAGTTTAAAAAAACTAAAAAATACGCTTTTAGAGTAAATCAAATTCAAAAGAAGATTTTGAAAACTGTTGAATATCCGCTAAGTTTACATGCACTTATAATATGCATTTTGTGGACGATCGATGCCCAACTCAGAACTAATGTCAAATGCACTTATTATACATCAACATGCAATATAGTTTAGCCTTTAGTAATAATAATGGTATTAAACATATTACTTTTATACGTACGTAAAGAACGTGAATTTTATTTTTGACTCAGAGTTACATACATACAAACGAAAAAACAAAAAAACCTACTTGTGAAACTAGTAAAAGCGTATTAAAAAAGGAAGAAATTTACGTCCCTGAGCCCTAAGTACAGCCCTGAAAAAACTGTGGCATTATTTTGGTACTGAAATAATTTAAGCTTTAGAAGAAATCAATTTAGTTACATTTTTGTTAATAACTTAAGCTAATTTTCTAAGCTGCTACGTTTAAAAAAAGTTACTAAACAGGTGTATTTATCATATCGTGACAAGCTTATTAGTAAAATTGAGCTACATAATTAAGCTGCATTGAATTTGTGAATTACTGGAAACATTCAATCTGTACTATACACTTACGTCATTTTGGAACGGATATATTTTGGACCGGCGTTATTTTGGACCGGCGACATTTTGGACCGGCGACATTTTTGACCGGTGACATTCTGGACCGGCGACATTTTTGACCGGCGACATTCTGGACCGGCGACATTTTGGACCGGCGACATTTTGGCCCGGCGACATTTTCGACCGGCGACATTTTGGCCCGGCGACATTTTTGACCGGCGACATTTTGACCACGCGACATTTTGGCCCGCGACATTTTGGGCAGGCGACATTTTGGACCGGCGACATTTTGGACCGGCGACATTTTGGCCCGCGACATTTTAGCCCGCGACATTTTGGCTCGGCGACATTTTGGACCGGCGACATTTTTGCCCGCGACATTTTAGCCCGCGACATTTTGGCTCGGCGACATTTTGGACCGGCGACATTTTGGCCCGCGACATTTTAGCCCGCGACATTTTGGCTCGGCGACATTTTGGACCGGCGACATTTTTGCCCGCGACATTTTAGCCCGCGACATTTTGGCTCGGCGACATTTTGGCCGCGACATTTTGGCCCGCGACATTTCGGCCGCGACATTTTGACCCCAAACCGAGGTGGAAAGAAGCTCTCTCTCAGAAAGTTTTCGAAAGGTGATGGAAAGGGGTTTGAGGGCTCCCCTGGAAAATTTTCGGCGTTGAGGCTGTTAACTACAATTTTAAATTATCTTCGTTGATGATAGGGAAAAGAGTGAGAAATCCGGGAACCTCCATTTTAAAAACACATTTTGAAATCATTTTGGGACGATTTTCCTTAATTTTGGGAGCAACCCGGGTCCCTTGAGCACACCCCTTATATACTCTCTACCCCCCCCCCCTCAATGCCCCCGAAATGCATTGCAAACTCAGACGGAATCATATTTCTCATTCATTTAAGGAAGGCTCAGGGATTTATGGCTTGCAAACAAATTCAAATTTCTTTCGTAACTTGAAGGGCATAAATCCTTTGACATGTGCAGAAAGCGACTTATTGATCTAGCATCGATACTTTGACAAAAAAAAAAAAAGCAGCTTTTCAGTACAAAACACAATATTAGATCGAGAAAATTGTACAAACATAAAAACCCATGTTATAAAAACTATTGTTCCCCTTCTACAGTTTTCAAGAGTAGATCATTAGTAAAATTATTTTGTTTACTATCTGACGTACATAAACAGACTCTGGGGATATATTTTGCCAAGCATTATGTTGTCCAGCTTTTTTTTCTTTTAAATTTCTTGCTAAAGCAAATTTACATTTGGTACTCCTGACAACGAAGGTGATCCAAAATGGATCACGAAAAACATTTGACGTTTAGTCAAGCGAGTTAGTGAATAGCAAACTGGCAACGAAAAAAATATTCCAACGGCGGGATATTCCGTTGAACTGGTAATTTACAACGATATGATACTTTGAAAATCATTACATTAAGTGGCATATTATTTAAACGATATTCCAATAAGCGGGCTCAATTGTGGTTCTGTTCATTTTTAAGAACCCCAAAAAATAACAAGCCCCCAAACTTGTGAAGTCACTACAGAGCAGTTTTAATTTATTTGGTGATAATTAAAAGATTTGGACTAAAATTAGGAAAGAATACAAAATTTTGAGTTGTTCGGGAAAAAATTCTCCAAGCGAAGCTTTGCCTCTCATAAATACTAACTTGGTCGAATGTCTTACATCTTGATATCTGCAATAAATTTCTCCACCTAAACATGGGTCAAGTCAGGGCATGGGTGTCAGGAGTCAATTCAGGTTACTTGACCAATTTTAGGAAAAATAGTTTGAAATTTCGAAAATTAACATGTAAACATGTAATTTTGTCAAAAATAGTTTCGGCAAGAAATCTATATTCCCTATCGTTTTTAAATCTTGAATTCCTGTGAAGAGTGTTTTCGATTTTGAGAAGGGTCGATTTTTTAGTTTCTGAATTTTGTGAAGGGTCCTTTAACGGATTGAATTTTTCTCAAGATTGAACCCTGGTTCTGGTGTTTGTCTATTTTTCCGAGCTACATTTAGGGGGAGGTAAGTCGGAGCCTTTCCACCGAGCGGTAACTTTTGGAGCTAACCTTATTTCTGTGTGTGTATTTTTTAACACGAAATAAAAACTTAAAAAAGACACAGGCCGCAGTCCCCAGTATACCGGTTTGGAAAAATCGTAGATTCGGCACTGCTATTTTTTAAATAATCGCAAATTATGCTGAAGCAACTTCATTTTCTGTTTTGGAAGGAAAATCCATTTTTCGAACTAACATTAACTTGTAATTGCTGATCGGTTTACCGACCAGTATGGACGCTGAAAGCAGAGAACCGCCATTTTACCCTCCCCTCTCCTCCCATCATCCCTAAACCTCCCATCCTTGTTGGCAGCTGCACACTGCACACCACCGAGCAAAACAAGAAGACTTGTTTTTACATTGGTGGCACGGGGACCACAGAAGCAGGCCCCCAAAAATGAGGGGTTTCTTCCCTCCACCCCTAAACTCCTCAAGGTCAAATCAATAACAAGAACCCTCTCTTCCGATTTCGTGGAAATCCTTCCTCACCTCGCCGAGAGGAAGGTTTGGCGGGAAAATTCTTCACCGGGCACACACAAAAGCAGCATTCCAAGGTGGCGCGAAACACTGACACCCGAAAAGAGGAAGGAGCTCCATCAGGAGAGATGCTCTGGCTTAGCGCCGGACCGCGGGCCCAATAAAAACGGTTCCAAGGGGCGCCCCGAACTAAAATTTTTGGGACGGGAAAAATTATCAATTTGCCGAATGAAGTTCCAATTTTACCGAGTGATGCATGGCATGTACCCATGTAGTCCATGCATAACATTTAGAGAGAAAAAATATCAGGCAACTTTTAAAAAACAATTCCAAAAACTAAAAAGAACAAAATTATCTCAATGTTGCAATGTTGTCTTCAAATTGCCGAATCGTCAGCAAAATGTGACGAAAGCGGAAATGGGAGGTCATAGTGACCAGTGGCGTAGCTAAGGGGGGGCGTGGGGGGCGGTCCGCCCCGGGCGGCACTTTTAAGGGGGCGCCAAAATGAGAAGGACGCCGGCAAGTCACATGCACCACCAAAAAAATAAAAGGAGAACAACAAGAGGGAAAAAAATTGAAAGTGTGAAATCTGGACGGTATCAGGACAGAGGCTTTGTACGGGAGGGAAAAAAGCAAAAACCAAAAAATTGCCAAGAAAATACATAGGGCGCCATCGAGATACAGACGTCCTCAAGTATAGGGCTCGCAATAAAGAGAAACGGAGAAATTTAAATAACAACTAAGCAATATTGGGGCGGCAAACGAGTTACAGACGTCACGAAAAAAAAATAAAAGCCAAGCAAAGCTATAGTAGTCTGTGGGCCAAGTGCAAATATCGTTCAGGTTCGTTTACCAATCTTAGGGACTACGAGAACTTGCTTGAAATCTATTAATATTGATGTACTCAATCGAAAAATCCAATGTTCCCAAGCGGAACTTGTCTCATTAAGTTTTAATTAGTAATTGAAACACGAACTCTTTTCCTTGGCCTGGTCACTCTTTCACTAGAGACGTTGTCCCTAGATGGCGCTATTGCACAAAATATTTGCCAAGGAGGTTAAAGGGGAGGAGCTAAATCTCTGCTATCTAAAAGTGGCAACGAATTCTCACACGCCGCCAGAGGACGCTAGCTGAAACGCTCCCTA
>JAXGGA010003254.1:0-105734 GCA_038373865.1 Uloborus plumipes | reverse complement strand
ACGCTTGAAAGTATAAAACTTTCGAAGATATATCTTCGATGGTTCTGCTTTGGGTCGTGGTTTATTAACAGCTTAAATAAAGTTTCGGAATTATTAGAGAAAGCGTACTCTATAGTAAAAATATCTGGCAAATTCCGTGCTAACATACTTGACTCAAAATCTTAAAATTTGGGGTTCAAATTATAGTTGCTGCTTTGTAAAACAAGAATGTTATCTGGTAGTTGTGACACGTTGTAGCTCAACTTCATCTCAGTAACATTTCTCTTTGTATAGCGCTTCTCTGGAAAGTTGATCTATGACCTTGACAATGTTTCACTCTTTTCTGGTAAAAGGGTAACTGCTGCTGATTTGGAGTTAAATACTTTTGCAAAGCGGTTGCAAAAATAACCAGCTTTGCAAAATGATCATTGAAATTGCATGTCAGTGCCAACTATCCCTTTTTATCACCAGAAAAAGAGCAAACATCGTCAATGACGCAGATCAGCTTACCAGAGGAGCACTATAAATTTCATAAAGAAAATAGAAACTTTTTCAATGTTAGGCTCCCGATAGAGCAACATATCACGACCAAGTTATAATGACGTCATTGCGAGTCCAATGGTTACAGTTCACCAAGTGACAGACTTGCGGCCTCTTACAAGAGCCACGCTGTGACACACTTTACTGCAACGTCGCTGCAAGAATTAATTTGCGATCAGCCACTTTGTGATAGTTTGAAGACGTCACTGTAAGGCCAATTTGTGACGTCACGGCTACCTGACATTCGTAAGAAAGTTAGTGTAACGTGGTGACGATTTTGCAGTTGGGATTTGTGACTGTGACGTGGTGTCCTTACTCTCTAACCACAGAGGAGATGCGAAGGTCGATATCCGGTTTTCAGGTGGAAATGGAGGCATCCACTATGCTGCAGGGATGACAGGTTAACCTTTTTCCATTCACAACTCTAAATGAAATGAAATATTTTCTTTTTGTTGTTTCCATACACTTTTTCCAAACTCAATGAAGATAATTAATTTATAAGGTGTTCGTGATATTATAAAATGTGAACATCGAATTCCACCTCTATTTTAGCATTAATTTGGTTTGGACTGAAATTCGAATAGTCTATTCATGACTTGACTGTGCATTCATTAAAGAAACTAAACTCCCTATGTATAATCGAAAACTTGAGCTGCACTATGCTGAAAGCAACTTATTTGGACGGCAAAAAACAAGATGATGAAATTCCATGTCATTGGCCTGCGTTATTTATTTATTGTTCGCTTTGTAAAATTACTGTGAACTTTTACCGGATGTTTTGTTTCAAATTCTGGGCGATACAATTTCGTACATGTTATCTTTCTAAATAAACAACTACATTTGAAAATTAAACATACAAATGTC
Organism: Uloborus plumipes; assembly: GCA_038373865.1. NCBI lineage: Eukaryota > Metazoa > Arthropoda > Arachnida > Araneae > Uloboridae > Uloborus > Uloborus plumipes. The sequence goes on along the minus strand of JAXGGA010003254.1, from coordinate 104,351 downwards.
TAAACTTCTCCAAAATATGAAAATGCTTAACGTAATGCATGATTTAATGAGTAAATTCATTGATATAGAATATTTCTCCTTTTCTCCAATGATAAAACAAATATTTCAATTTACAGAGCACTTTAAATAAAAAGTTTTTGCTATTAAAGAGACTTGCTTCAATTAATCACACAAAAATATTTAAAACATTTACTATTAGTATAGTTCAACGGAATAATTAGTAAAGTTGCATTTATTAACGAACAAAAAATTATGGCTGAAAGACGCATTAAAAAGGTCAGGTATAAGATTGATCCTTTAATTTAAAACAAATGCCTAGCGTGAAAAAAGTTGAAATTTAATTCTTATTTTGTAACATACAAAATACTGGATGTTTGAAATATTTACGCAACATATTATGTTTATACTAATTTAGAAAAATAAGGAAAAAGCGCCCAATTTGACCCCCAGCAGCACCAGAACGTTCAAATTTGGTGCAAAAATGGTGTTATTGGTCAAATAACGGTGCTAAGTGTCACTTGAACGTTATATTCGACGTGCAAAAACAGTAATATTTTTACGGTGTCATTTCAGTGCTTAAAGAACGTGATATTTGACGTGCAAAAACAGTAATATTATCCCGGTGTCATTTCAGTGCTTAAGGAACGTGATATTTGACGTGCAAAAACAGTAATATTATCACGGTGTCATTTCAGTGCTTAAGGAACGTGATATTTGACGTGCAAAAACAGTAATATTATCACGGTGTCATTTCAGTGCTTAAGGAACGTGATATTTGACGTGCAAAAACAGTAATATTATCACGGTGTCATTTCAGTGCTTAAGGAACGTGATATTTGACGTGCAAAAACAGTAATATTATCACGGTGTCATTTCAGTGCTTAAGGAACGTGATATTTGACGTGCAAAAACAGTAATATTATCACGGTGTCAATTCAGTGCTTAAGGAACGTGATATTTGACGTGTAAAAACAGTAATATTATCACGGTGTCATTTCAGTGCTTAAGGAACGTGATATTTGACGTGCAAAAACAGTAATATTATCCAGGGCTGCGGAGTCGGAGTCGGAGTCGAAGAGTCGGAGTCGGACTGATTTTGGACTAAAGGAGTCGGAGTCGGAGTTGCTGAAAAACATGTCGACTCCGACTCCGACTCCAACCACCTCCGATTTCGATGAAATTTTATGGTGGTAAAAACATGTCTTTGAAACTAACAGATACAAATTTTCAGCGTCCAATATCCAAATCCTAAGCATCTAGGATCATTAAAAAGGGCTTCAAAATGGCGGGTCTGCTTTGTGAAACGAATTGCTATGTATGGGCTTATGCAAGATAATAAAAAATATTTGCAGCAAAAATGCATTGTGTTAAAATAAAATCTGGCCATTTAACAAGAAAAGGATTAGTTTTGTACGGAGTCAAATGACAAGAGCGGCACTTGTCATTTGCTCTGGAGAAAATGAACTTTTTGGGAGGTCACAGTGATCTCCGAGAATTGAGGTAAATGTGGTGAAATTACCTGCGAGAATTCATGACCAAATTAAACTTTTCGAGAGGTCACAATGACCTCCCATGACCTCCAACTGGGATACCCCAGCTTGCGCCCCCCCCTAAAGTGAGTCCTGGCTACGACCATGAATAAAAATGAAACTTTTAAAACTGGACTTAATATTTCAACCTTTGTTTAGGGTTTTTCCCTCTTCACATTTGGGTAAAAAAATAAAAAATTTCAAAAAAAGCAGGAGTCGGGAGTCGGAGTCGAAAGTTTTAAAATCCCGGAGTCGGAGTCGACCATTTTTCCTCCGACTCTGCAGCCCTGATATTATCACGGTGTCATTTTAGTACTTAAGGAGGTGCTTAATTTCTCAGAATTGAGGTCGTGAATTGCTGCTTTTTAGAAAGGGAAGAGGAATAATACCTGCAGAAACTTTAAGTTTTATCCTAAACAACTCTTTCTCCCAAGATCCTAATCAGATTTGCATGCATTTCAGTAAAAAAGCATTGCATTCATACTAATAAAATGATATGATTTACGCCCTTAGTCTTTCATAGATGGCGCCTCCTGCAAAAAAAAAATTTCCATTTAAAGTATTATTTTTCTCCCTCAATGAGATCAAGTAGCGTATAGTGGTTAGCGTGTCCTGCTAGAGTCGCAAGGGACCCGCGTTCTAATCCCGCGGAATGAATATATTAAATTCAAAGTAATTAAACAATCAATAGTTAAATTAAATAAATTAATTAAGTAATTAAATAATTAAAACCAAGATGGCGACGATCATGGATCAAAAATGGTGGATCAAAAATGACGTCACTGTTAAAACACGTCACGGCCACCGGATAGTGGGGTATACGTAGTATACTTTTTCAGCTGGGGAGCACTGAAAACAAACGTATTTCCAGAACCTAAATATAACCTATCATTCCACGTTCAAAACTGGGACAAAAAAAGGTGGTCAACACCAGATTTCGACGTGTCATATTACCATCGATCGATGAGACACATAGACGTTGACAACACGTGCTGCGAGAACGTGTTTTGAACGTGCCGGCTGGTGCGCTCTGTACGTGTTGCAGAACGTGTTTTGAACGCCTTTGTGCTGCTTGGGGTACGGTACTACATTTTGGAGTACGTACGTTTTTCACACATTCGTATGACATCTATTCGATAAATTTCTAGTACTTTTCTCTGTTTTCATTATTATGCAGTTTTATGAAATGTTTTCGTTCATATGAGTTTTATTCCGACATATATTTCCTAGAATAATATGCCTGATAGAGTATATGAAAGTTTTAATATTTGTCAATCTTCCTTCTATATAATAATTGTTTGCAGAAGAAGACATTGCAAGAAAATTGAAAAAGTACGGTATATATAGTAGGTCTTTAAACATAATTTTCCGGTTCAAATAGATCTCTATGTATGCATTATTTTGTGCATGCATAGTGCTTCTGCAAATGGATCAATTCCCCACAAAGGGGATATTCATCGGCCAAAAGGTTTCGGAAACTATAAATCAGGAAACAACGCATTTATTTTACATAAAAGAGATCTCAGAGAAAATCCCTACCTCGACATTCATTTTATACAGAATCTCATTCTGGAAAATGAGTTTTTCCCTTCAAAAGAAGGGAAAAAAACTCTTTATTTTAATAAAAAGAAAGGAGGAACGATCGCTGTTCCAGTAGAGAAATCTTTCCTATTGTTGAAGAATTAATACAATGAAACCACGACGTAAAAATACTTAAAGCACTCAATGCAGTTATTTAGGACAATTTTGAATAATGTGTAGTAGAAAGGAACCCGGAGCATAGTGGCGTGCGAAGTTAAAAATTTGTTAAAAAGGTACAAAGTTGTAAATTAATAAAAGCTGCGAATGTTTCTATGAACTTATAATTATGTAGTAATCGCAGTAATGCAACGACATCGTAAAGAAAAAAAAAGAAAAATATTGTTTTCAAAGACAAAACATTTTGTTATTTGTCCCATTCTGCCGCGGGTATGGGATATGACGGGGTCACAAGGACAGATAACTACAAAAATAAGTAAAACAAGCTGAAATTCTGGGTTTTTTTCTATATTTTTTATATTTCAAAGACAAGGGTAGACCGACTAGTCAATGAACACGCGCAATTTTATTTTTAAAAACTTATACCATCGTTAACAACTACATCATTTAGGATATCGCGGCAAAAATATTTTAGTTGATACATGTCTAATTATTTTTTAAATTTGGTATAACGTTTATGGTTCTGCATCAAGTATTTTGAAAGGTTGAAATGAAAAAAAAAAAAAAAAATGCCTCAACACAGTGAATGGACACTTAAATCCAGTGGACGAACACATTTTCTAGTTCATTCTTTCTGGCAATGCATACAAGGAAGCTAGTGCTTTCAATTTATCCAAGAAAAATATTTTAAAATGTTATTTTTACAGAAAAATTTCATACATTGACAGACAAGTAATCATAGAATATCTAGAGCAGGCTTAAGATCACGTATTTCATAAAAATCCATTAACCTAAAATCATTTAATACGTATTTTTGTAAATGTCAGTAAGGAAAAAGCTGTCAAAATCATGATTTCTGCAAAATGTTTCACAGTGATGGCTGATGAAACATTTAATGTTTCTGAAAAAAAAAAAAAAACCACATATGCAGCGAAAGCTTGTACGATTTTTCAACATCAAAAATTTCATTTTAAAAATTAAATGGAAAATGACAGTATTGATATTCTTTTGAGAAAAACTTTATTGAAAGCATTTTCGAAGTAGCTTTGAAAAATTTCGGCGGGGTTTTGAATCTTAAAAGCAATCTGCTTTCATGTGGCCATACTTCAAACACCCAAATTGGCCAGAAATAACGACATCAACAGCACTATTGATTACCTCAGTAAACCTTGATTGGCTATTTGTTTTTCTCTTGTAGTTTCGAACTATATAAATTCAGAAAATACAAAGAAGGGGTGTACTAAAAACGATATATTTGTTAAGTTTGTGAAGAATGGGAAATTTGAACTGTTATAATTACATTTATTAGTGTTTGTAATATTTGATTATTTTAAATTCATTTTACTAGGCCAAACTGTATGTTTTCCTACCCTATTTCAGCAGCAGAATATTCTCCGACTAGAACTTTTTTTTTCTGTATAATATCAATTTACTTTTTCGGATGCTTTCGAAAAAAAATAAAATCATTTCTCTTGTTTGATGGATCGGCACAGGCAACGATTGTATGCGCATGGGGGAAGGGAGGGGGGGGGGCAGAGCACAAGGAAGGTGGATTAGAAGAACATGGGAAATTTTTCGGAAGGGTTTATGAGAAAAACATGCAAATTGAATCCATTTTTCACGTATTTTCCATATCTTTATTCTTTACTATCGCATGGCGTCAGTAACACGCACTTCAGAGGATTTGGTTATAGAGAGTACTGAGTAGGGTGAAGGAAAATTTACTGTGAGAGTCACAGTATTTTGAAAGTCATAAAAAAACTTGTAATTATTTTATACTGTCCTCTTTACGACACCAAAAACAACATTGAATGAGCCCTGAGCAGTTAATCAGATTCGAACTTAAGGAAAATATTAAAGTGTTTGCGATCTTCTTCCTGACTTCGACATGGGTTAATTTTGCTAATTAATTTTCCTGCACCTTTCACTTTTCTGATGTAAAACTTTTGTGTGCTGTTAATTAAAGCGCCAAGTTCTGTGTTTTCTGATATTTATTAAGATTCTCTTTTGAGTAAAATAAAATATAGAATGTTCATTCTCCAATTTCATGCAAAACAACAGTTAGCAATAACTCACCAAAATTTGTTTCAAACGGGGTACTGACATCTAAGCATGCATTAATTTTTACGCAGTTTGAGATTCACTTTTTCCTTTATTTTGAAGGATTTTAATGATTATTGAAAAAAATATACCACGGGCTTTTACGTTACGCTATGTATAAAATACTCATGTTAAAAAAAAGCAATAAACTTACAGAAAAAAGTTTAATATAGGAAACAAGAAAGACTAATTCCCCTATTTTTTGCTTTGGATAGCTTTGATTTCCTCCAATCTACTACAGAAAGTAAATTATGTTTATATCTCCTGTTATAAATGCTCTAAAGTGAACAATTACCACTGTTTCCTAGAAATGAGTACTGTTTAACGTTATTACTTTTGTTGCAATCCTGACTGAAATTTTTTAATCGAACTTCTTTTCAACAAAGTTTAAGAGAGTACATTCTGACATAAGGAAAATTTGCTACACAGTTGACCTTATGTCAATGCAACTACATATAATGCACTAATGAAGTGAAAATCGCCAATTTTGGACTTAAGCTAGTCTGGCTCTGAGGTACAGAGGTAATGTTTGGTATCAGATCATTTAATCTGTTAGAAAAGGATTGAAAGTTGTTTCAAGCAATGAAAGTTGTTTCAAGCAATGAAAATGTATCTTCTGAAGCAGAAAATGATTCTTAATAGAAATGAGAAAAGAATAAAAAAAAAAAAACCCTCTCAAACTCATACTTTCAATTCGAATCATTGTTAATATTGGAAGGGGATGTATGAAAATGTCATACTTTTAGGGGGGGGGAGGCTTCGTGAAATTGTGACAACAAGAAGTGTGACGTCACATTTTTTCAATGAGAAATGTTTTAGTGAAGATAGCGTTATATGTGTCAAAGGGGTTGAGGTTAAAGTAAAGTGCGATATGTTGTAACAAATTAGAGGAGATGAGGTCAAAATGTTTTTTTAAAAAATGTGACATTATAAGTTCTCCCTAATGATGAACAGAAGATATAATAACCAATTATCTTTCTTAAGTTGATAATTCCTGCTATACATGACTTGCATTCATAACTTCATAAAAAGCCCATTTTACAAATCTCAACCCGAAGAGTTTGATGAATCTTCTGACAGACCCAACTTAAAAGCAGCGAAATGTCTTACAACTTGCTGATAAAACACAGCAAATGGAAAACATACACAGTTTAAATGGAACAGGAAAGCATGCGCTCTAAAATATTGACCATTCACGTCCGAGATAAGGTCCCAACGCAGCGAGATCTCCGAGATCTTCATTTGGCACAAGCAGCAATTCTTTTTCCTTCCGGGCATTCGGAAAGAATTGCGCCATTTTTCGTCCTTGATGGATGATGCTCGACACCGGTAATGACTGGGGGAGGAGAAATAGATGGCGGAGGGGGTGGACAGTGGGGACCCATCGTCGCAGCTTTGGAGCGATTTTATGGGAAAAACATGCAAATTGAGTTCGCTTTCAAGCACGGCTTTCCTCCTCACTGTACGTCATTCCGTTGTAGTCGAAGTGGAGGCTTGATATGAAATGTATAGCTCATTTGGGTGATCGCATGATGCTACTTGAAGGTATTTTCTAAATATAGATGCTTTATTACCGGCGATGATTCACAAGGAGGTGAAAATATTTTTTGGAGACAAATGCGTATAACTTATATATATGCAACTTCATACGCATACAACTTAGTACAGTTTTTGCACACATGCTGCAAAAAATGAACTGCAGTTTTTTTAGTATAATACTGGCAGCCGATGATCCAATTTAAAACTGTTAAAGCACAGTAATAAACTGGGGAGCTCGCAATTTTAGTTTCTTACTGTAAAGTTAGTAATTTTACAGTTTATTGCCGTTCAATTTAGCTGTATCATACTGTAAAAGCAGCAGTATAATACTGGCAGCAGAGCCTACAGTTTAAAATTGTAAAATGCTCGGTAACAAACTGTTAAATTAGCAATTTTAGAGTTTAGTATTGCAAAAGTAGCAATTTTACTGTTTATTGCTGTAAAATTAGCACTTTTTACAGTTTATTGCTATAAATTTAGCTGTGTTACACTGTAAAAACAACATTCATTTTTACAGTGTACTATTTAAAGCAACTTAGTACAGTATATACATATACTATTCGAAGCAACTTAATACATAATATAGTACCTTGGAAACTTAATGCATAATTTACATCAATGCCAATTTAATTCACGTAAAAAATAGAATTTTATACACGAATTCTACAAGCATGTTAAAAGTAAACTAAATAAAACAGAGAAGGTTTGTACTCATACACGGAAATTTGAAATTATTCTTCTTACATTTACAATTTTCGTTGCATGTCGAGTAATTTTTATAATTTTGAACAATTTTCTGTACCCATAATGCATAGTAAATAAAACAAGTTAAAAAACTTATTGACTTTTAATATTTTCATAAATTCTGAAATTTGAAATTACAATCAAAATTAGTAAATGAGATAGAAAAAGGAAATAAAAATATGGTTAATAGAAAATTCTCCTACTTTTGAACACGGAGCTTTATGGAAAAGTCAAACAAAATATTACGATTGCAAACTAGCTGACGCTGAATATGACACAAGTATGGCAATATCTATACAATTTTTTGCCAATGAATGACGTCACTTCTGTTTGTCTTTCATTACTTTACCTTCATTAAAATTTGAAATCTATTCTTTCGCATCAAAGAAGTTTTAAAAATGTGCCACACATTTTCGCAATTTTTTTAATAAACACGAAAAGTTTCTCTGTAATAGTGATTGAAAATTTCTTTATTGTTCAATTAAAAAGTATAAAAAGTGAATTCTAAAAAAAAAAACTGTTAGTTTAATAAAGTTTCCTAAAATGGGAGATGAGGTTAAAGAACTTTGATTTCCTAAATTTCTTCACACGTTATAGTTTATTACGAAATAGTTTATCTTATATGTTATCGTGCTTAATTATTTGTTATCCTTTATTCCACTATGAAAGTTATTTTCATCTTAGATTATGATTTTTTGAGCTCTGTAGTGTAAAATTCTTTGTTAAAACCTTCGTTGTTTTTCGTGTAAGTAAGAGAGACGAAAATAAGGGGGCCCCTCACGGCCAGCTTGAGCTCTATGGCCATACGTGATTATGGTTCTAGTGGCAAAAAAGGCAGCCATAAATTAAAAAAGGAGGAAATTCCATTTAAATACGGTAGAAAAGTACTTAGTGTTTTTCATTCTGACAAATTTTAAAGGCACACGAAAAACAATGTGTTTTAAAGAACTTTTGTTCCACTAAAAGAAAGTTAAAGCTGTAGATGAAGATTGGTTAAGGGTGTTTTGAAACATAATGATGTTTGGCATTTGAATGGTAAAAAATATCAGTATCCTCTGACAATAAAGGAAAAACTTTTATTGTTACTTAAAGAAGAAAATGAATCAACGCCTGGAAAATTTCAACATATCTCTGATAAAGTGAATTTTTGCATCTATATACCGCTGAAAAAAACTCTCATGAAGATACAGTTCAAAATACACTCTGTCACAAAAAAAATGTATACACTTCAGAGAAATTGAGCTTCAATCACAAAATTTGACAAGACAATAGTCTAGTAAAAGGTATGCAAACTATTTAAATTTCCCAACCACGGTGACAAGGGTAAGCGCCCGTATGCGTTCATGAGATGCATAGCTAGAAAACTTTAAAAGAATATCTGTGCTGACATTCAACTGAGACGCCACCATTGCAAAAAATAAACTATTGTTTTTACAGTACATAACTGGCAGCAGAGGTTCCAGGTTAAAACTGTAAAATGCACAGTAATAAACTTCTTTTTTAGTTTTTCTTTCCAATGGGGGCTGCGTAAGCGATTACATGCCTTTTGCAGACCCAGTGCGATCCTCCCGACAAAGCATCCAGTCTTTGCATGTGCCACCATTAAGGCGCTGTGATGCGTTGGCACAGATAATTTTGACGCCCAGTTACCACCAGATGGAGGCACTTGGGCTCTCTTCGACGCGAAACTGCACTAGGAATTTAACTTGGCCGAAAGATATTCAGAACCGAACGAATACCGCAAGGAACTTTTACATGCCGCATAATCATACGACATGGGCGCTGAGGATTTTCTGCAGCACTTAAATCCACCAACTGGCCACCGCAGGTCCAAACCCGGGTCCTCGGCGTGGAAGGCCAACACCTTAGACCCACGCCAGCAGCCGACATAAATAATAAAGTAAAAACAGCAATTTTACAGTATATAACTGGCAGCAGAGGTTCCAGTTTAAAACTGTAAAATGCACGGTAATATACTAAAAATAGCAATTTACAGTTTATTACTGTAAAATTAGCGATTTTACAGTTTATTACTGTGCATTTTACAACTTTAATCTGGAATTTTGGCTGCCAGTATTATACTGTAAAAACAATAGTTTATTTATTTGCCGTGTAGCATTGATCCTGAATTATAGACTGTGTCGATTGGATTTCTATAGAACTTGGACAAGTTGAAATGTGCCTAACTGTCGGCATACGATTTTGCAGCTACTTTTTCCATGCAATTAATTATATTACTTAAGAGGCACAAATACCTTTCTCGAGCCGAAAATTGTCGACTTCTGGTATGCAGTACGAAAGAGATAGTTGATACTATTTGCTTACTTAAAACGATAAAACTTAATCGGATAAAGATGGAAGTGTGAACTAACTAATTTCTCAACATTTTGATCAAAAGAACATTAAGGTTACAAAACAAAACTAAAACATTTAGTAAATTTTCAAGCATTTGTATTGGATGAGGAAACAGTTGAAATGCTTAACAACTTAACAAGTTTCTCTTATGGCAATTCACGATATTATAGAATTTCTGACTTTTTTTTTGCGATAGCTACAGAAATTTTAAATATTGAGAATGCAAGAACATCACTTTTCTAGTTTTGCAACATTTCAAAGGACATCGTTAAAATTCCCATAAAGTCAGAGCTAGAGAACTCTTTCTAACACACCCCTCGATTATTAAAAGGAATGTCTTATGTTAGGGATATTCGTTTTAGCTGTAACAGCTGCGACTCTCCAGAAACAATGGCTTTTCAAATTTCCATATTTGTGCTCTTAGAAGCGGTGCAATGAAAGCCATGGAGTTTTGTACGTAAGAAATTTAAAGTTGCTGAATGCTTTTAATTTTGTTTTTTAAATCAACAAACTGGAGTTTTTTTCCCTCGTGCATGGGAAAGCTTTACTTTTTTATCAAAAGGGCTGGGTTTGCTTTTATACTTTGTGGTCATATGTAACAAATGATTTAAACTGCTATGTTGTTTAATGGCAAAAAAGAGGAATCGTCGTAACATTATTCCATGTACACTGTTAAAACTACAGATTGACCTTAAAGGCAACCTTAAGGTAGAAATATTGTGGCAACCCTTGAAGGGTGTCACTTGCTTCTCAATGGCATCCTTGAAAGTGCCCTTTGGTTTCCTATGGCACCTTTAGGGTACAATGAGGGATCCATGGGTTGCTTCGCTTCACTTCACTTCACTTCACTCACTTCAGGGTCCCCCGTACCTAACGTAACTCGTGGTTTAACCGGGATAGGGCCCTGAAGAGCGCTCTGTTCTTTTTGAACCAGAACCAGGGGCCGAGCAAATCCTTGGCACAGCAGCCCCAGAGGTATCGTTTCACTTGGAGGACTTTGTGACCACGACATTTTTAACGTCCCCCAGCCACCATTAATCAAGACGGTGAATCTTTGATAGGCTGGATCGAACCCGGGTCCCTCCGGTCACGAGTCCGAAGCCTTGCCGATCGGGCTACCACGGCTCATCCATCGGGTGCTATAAGACACCTAAAGGTTGCTACATGGAGCCAAATGGCACTTTCAAGGGTGCCATTAGGGAGTCAAGTAGCACCCTTTGGGGGAAGCCGGTGGTGTTACAACGTTTCACCCTTAAATGTTCCACGTGCAAACGTGTTTTAGTAGTGTATGTAGTTTTAGTAGTGTAATTAATTTAATTGCTGAAGGCAACCACATATTTATAAGTATGCTGCATACTCGAATGCTGTTAAAGGATACTGGAGTACAAACCATTTCGAACAAAACGTATGCTTTTAAAAAATCGTAGGTAGTCTTTTATTCTGCAATGTGTTATTAGTAGCAGATTACAGGTGTGAGGGCCCATCGCAATGTATTTTCGGGGGCTCCATAGAGCTGTAAGGAACTACATTAAAAATAGTTTTCATGCGTCTTTCTGGATTCTGCTATATTGAGGGGGCCCATTGCAATTGCGAAGCGGTGAATCCGGTACTATGGGTGCTTCTATGCAATGTATAAAAGGAATCTTCTGATGTTATGAAACACAAGTAGAGAGTTTTTCAACATTACAGAATTTTACTTTTCTGGTTCAGTGTTTCACTATTTTTATTAAAATAACTTATTTTACGTTCCGTTTCTCATACAATTCACAGTGAGTATGAGGGGCAGGAATTTGAAGCAGGTCAATAAGTTATTCAAATATTTCACCAATTTTTAGATAATTGGCTGCATTAAAACTAACATCCTTTTAGTTAATAAGATAGAAATTGTGGATTAAGGTCAACCTCAATCTTGAATAAATATATAGTCGGCCCCTCAAAAGCGCATACTGTCGGTTCCGAGAAATATTATTCGATAAAGCGGGGTATTCCACTAAAGGGGGATCTTTAACATTGCTTCAACGGTTGTTCGGTTCCGAGATATTTTATTTGTATAAGCGAGGTATTCGTTTATCCGTCACCCGATTAAGCCGGGACGAGAGTATCTTGAAATTTTATCATAATTTCGTCGTATTTGACGAGATAGCTTCTCGAGAAAAGCTATGATCAATCTTTCCGTTAAATGTAGTAAACTTTTAGTTAAAAAGACGAAAATTTCGTGAACTTTGAACATGAGTTTCCAACCCAATGAGAGAAAAAACATCCTAAACGACGGAACTTGTATAGCGACTGAATAATATTCGAAAACGATCAATTTATTTATAAGAGTATTCTAAACCTATTAACAGCCATTAATTGCAAAAACATTGTGAATTCCACTCTTCGAACTAATCCAAATTTTCCAGACAATGGTATCGAATCATCTGCCGAACGAAAGGTTGTCGTGAAGGTCTCTTCAGCAAAGTGAGTCAGCATCGATCGTCGAGATTTATTGCGCGGATCGATATTCGAAATAGTAGTCCGGAATGCCTAATGTTCGAATACCGAATCTTTTCGTGGAACGGTCATCTGAGAGCGGGAAATCTTCGTTCCAATAAGCAGATCCGGTCACCGTCGCTGGCACTCCGGCGATGTTCGAAATGTTCGTTTTGGGTTTGATGTTCGGTTAAGAGCTTGTGGTACTTGAACTGAATCTTCTTTGAAAAGGATGTTCAAAAAACATCGCCGAAATAATATTTCCAGCTGATTCATGCAGAAGCTTTAACTTTTCGATTTTGTTTTAGAAAATGTATTAAAGTAAATCATAGATATAAAAGCAGAATAAAAATGTCGTTTATTGCTTTACCTTTTGAAACAACGAGTGATCAAGAAATAACGCGAAAATTTTGTCAGAAAAGAGCTGACGTGGTCATCGCATTACTTCCTAACCCCAAAGCAGAATACTTAGTGATGTTCTGCGACGCAAAATTATTTGCCCAAAGTTGTTCTGCAAGATAGATTTATACATTTTATATTTAACGTCAAAATGTTACCAAAAAGTGTTCTCATTTTTACATATAAGGTACTGCAATTTAGAATTTAATGAAACGCAACCAAATTGATACATATATATATATATGGGTCATTCCAGCGAAAATGGTACAAATCTTGTCTGAAACTCTTTACTTATATTAAGATTATCAATTTAAATAATTTCCACCAACTAAATCATATTTTTTTTAATTGAGTTTCAATTTATTTGTGTATAATGAAGTGCAAGTAACTAGTACATGACTTATTTATGGAAGGATATTAAATATTTTGATCACTTTGTGTAACAGTGGACAAATAAGCCTATAAAATATATTCATAATCACAAAGAAAAGTTAAAATCACAGAACAAGCATAAAGTGGAATAAACAGCCTAAAACTGTAAGTCTGTCAATTTCAAGAAAAAATCTCTTTTTTTCATCATGAAATCGACTGTAACCGAGTGGACATCCAACAGTTCAAATTAACTACCATAAGAAAAGAATGAGGCTCACCCTGGTTGTTGACGACATAATTCAATGTAGCAAGCTAATCACGGCAGTTATACTACCTATATTTTTAAAAAAATATATCAGATTGAATGCAATTGTTTATTTTATTTCCAAAAGACTTATTACAGAGTGGACAATTCGAAACATAGAAAAACATAGAATAGTGTTTTTTGGGGAATTTTTTTTTCATTTGCGTAATAAACTGCAGAAATGGTGCCAGAAGCATTTTTTGTGCACTGCAGTGTCATTTATTTTGTTGTTACATTTCAGTTTAATTTTAAATCACATTGAAAATTCTAGCAATTTGAAGCTGGGACATGTCATTTTCTCCTTCTGACAAAGATCATTTTTGTTGTGTCCTTTCTTGGCACAAAATTAAATGGAGAACCAATAAAAAATACACTTAATGGGTGGGAGTTATTAATATTGATTTTAAAAAATTCTAAAATCTCGGACATGATTTGTACTATTTTCGCTGGAATAACCCATATATGTTTGCGTACTTACATGCTGTCTTTGTGTGTGTGTGTGTGTCTTTTTTTTTTTTTGAAGAACTGGAATAGAGAGAGTCGCGAAATTATTTGCACTGTTGTCAACCTTCGACGAATGTTTCAAGTCATCAAAGATCACCAGAAAAGAAGTTGCAATACCTCTTTCTTTGGGCCACACCAGATTTACTCATAGACATCTGTTTTGCCCTTATGTAACACACGTAATGTCAATCAGACAGTATTGCATATACAATGGAGATTGCTCGCGGATTGTCCAAATTTACATCATATTCGTTTCAACTTCTTTAATCATTTTCATCCTTCTTTGAAAGACTTGTTGGGAAATTGTTCTTTCTTCAGCAGATTGGATTTCTGTTTTTTACTATTCAAAATTTAAAACTTCATTGATGTGTTGATTTCAGCAAGAATTGTCTTAATTCTACAGGCTCTTTCTTCAAACATTTTCATTTTGACACCTTTACTTTTAAACAATTGTTTGGCTCAGTATAGCCTATTAAGGCTTTTTTGCCAAAAATCCAACCAAATCAACTTAATTTTTTAATACCATGGTAAAGACAATAAATACTTTTGAAATTTTTCATTTTTCTATGAAGAGTTTGAATTAGAAAGATTTCATAAGTTTGCAAATATTTCTTGCTTTATTTTCATTAATTCATATTTTAAATGCTTTAGTTTGACAAATATATTTATAATTATGTTATTAATGCTTACTATATGGGTGATTCTACGCTATTTGAATTCAGACGGCCAATGGAAAAACTTCATGTAAAACGGATTTTATTAATGTTTTTATATGCTTCCGCATTACAGACTATTATCTTTTATATGGACCATCCAATTAATTCACTACAATTATTTTATTTTAGCATTTATAGCGGAAAATAGTCGTAAATGTATACTCCTCTGGCTTGTTCAAATACTAGTTTTTGTACAAACATGTTCGACGTTCCATTTTTGCTAACTGGGCATAATGTTTTTTGACATAATCATACACTTACATAAACAGAGAAACATATTTCATCAGTAAACATTGAAAAAATATTCATTATTATTTTAAAAAAATACACTTTTCAACGGGCCATATCAACAGTGTCACCCTCACCTGGCGAACTTCAAAGACTGAAATTTAGCATAAAAAATGCATAAGGATTACGTTCATTGCGAATAACCAGTGTAATACTGAGTAAAGTTAAAAGCAAGCTACGAGGTTTAAAAAAAAATCGAATATTATTGCATCGGTTCTCGTTGAAAGTGCCTCAAAGCGAACTGGGCCAGTCGCTGTAGTATTTCCCCTGGAAAGTATAACTTTTTATATTTCATCGTTACATAAGTGTGCGTATGTATAATGTAATGCTTATTGTGTGCAGACATCACGGTTTACGTGAAATTCCGGTAAGAAGAACGCGTGATGTTGTTTTTATAGGTAATGGGTGAATTTGTCACTTCTCTGGCGTCACTCCCCTGGCAGTTTTGTTCTAAAAAAATGGTAAATATACATTAAAACTGTGTTATAAACATAATTAATTTCATTTTTAACCTTAATTGCCCCTGTGAAAGCTAATTGAATGAACGTAAATAATGCGGGAAGGGTTTTTATTTGGGATCTGCGGTGCGATTTGTATGCAACATGTTGTGTTTTCAAGATTGATTTTTTTATTTTATTGCAACGCGAAATTTTTTTTTGAATACTGATCTTATAGAAATGTGTCCATACTCTGATTTTACACCGAAATAAAAGTGAAATAATAGTAAATCAAACCAGAATTCGGCCAATTGTGTCACTCCCCTGGCAACCCATTTTCTCCTGGTATCGATAAACCCCCCAAAAATTGAAATTTCGTCTGGCCCTTACCACTACAATCATAAAAATAATGGCTACTAGAGATATAATGAGTGTGAAATTAAACAAATTATTTTTTCTTTGGGGACACAAAAAACGCATTGACCGTAGAATCTCCATATATTATTTCTCTAAGCCGAATCCTATACTCGGTCGAAACTCGCTCATTTCTTTATCGAATTGCAAGAAAATTTATGATTATGAAGCTTATCCCGCGGGCTATTGATGAAAATTAGACCCACCCTCTAAAAAGTGTCGGTTCGTTTTTTATTCGAACTTCAATTTTTGGGCACAAAATTGACTCTATCTAGCGAAATAATTGTCGTATCGTCTCCATTTTGATTTCATTCGAAAGATTTAAAAAAATGCGTTCTTTAGAACGTTTCTCCGCTAGCGCCGCGTAACGAGAATCTCGAAAATCCACGTTTAAGCGACTTATAAGCGATTGAAGTTTGAAAAAGTTAAATTTTTTGCTCAACTGTTAAAATCGTTACCATTGTTGCTCAAATCAATTTTAAATGCGACATTTCAAGCCAAGGCTTAGCTCGGTAAATCTTAATTGTAACTTTTATTGTTTCAAAATACTATGGTAGTTTTACGATAACGTTAGTATTTAGTTTAGTAGTAGCCTTGGGTATTTGATTTTAATATAGGGTATCACTTTTGTAGTAGTTGTAAAAGTGAACGTGTCTTTGATCTCTTTGAAAAGTTGTCAGAACGACGGCAGTAGATGGCGATGTTGTGCAAATGAAGCCAATAAAAATTGTCGTATTAAATTTTAAGTTTAGAGTTTTTTTTTTTTCTTTGCGGAATTCCGCACGGGTCACCTAGTCACCCATATATATACTTCATCATCGGTTCAGAAATTCAGTTCAAAAAACTCAAGTTCAAAAAGTTCAAGCTCGGCATTGGGACGTTAACTAATTTCCAGATCGTAGAAGAAATGTTAAAAAAAAAAAAATCCGATTGGGGGGGGGGGGGCTTGGACTACACCTATTTTCCTAATTTTAGCCTGAAGTTAATTGTTTCAAATATAATTACTTCGTCCCCGCGATTCTCTCAAGCAGAAAAATTGTTTTAAAATAATTTGAATGACTATTTTGACTTCAAGCTCCGTCAGAAATTCTGCGGCCAAAATGTGAAATCCCGAAAAACTTGAAAGGAAACTCCCCTCTCCCTCCACCCCGCGTTTCTCTTACGCGAAAAAATTGTTTTAAACATCATTTGAATAAATAATTTTCACTGCGAGCAAGTCAATTCTGCGGCAATATCTGAAATGCTGCAGAACTTAAACAAAGCTTTGCCCCCGCGATTCTCTCACCGGAAAATTGTTTTTAATACAATCTGAATGACTAATTTACGGTCAAAATGACAAGGCACGCAGAACTACAGACGTAGCTTGTGTCCCCTCGATTCTTCCGTAGGAAAAATTATTTGAAATCTTAATTTGTTCTGTAAGATTCGTCACAGCAGTTCTGCGGTCAAAACGCAAAGAGAACTTCAAGCGAACACCCCCCTCCCCCCCGCCATTTATTGATGAGTAACGATTTATTGTTTCAAAGAAAATTTGAAAAACTAATTTGTTCTGCGTTAATAAGTTTCATTGCTGACGTTCTGTGGCCAAAATGTGAAAGCCCGTAGAACTTTAAACAAAGCCTGCGCCCCTCGATTCTCTCAATGAGAAGAGTTAATAGTTTTAAACATCATTTGAATAACTAATATGCACTGCAAGTTTCGTCTCTGAAGTTCTGCGGCCAAAATGTGAAAGACCGCGAAACTTCAGCTCCCCTCCCGCGATTCTCTCACGAGGAAAAAATGTTTTCAACATTGTCGAATACCTAATTTGTACCGCAAATTTCGTCACTGAAATTCTGCGGATAAAATGTATAGGCCCGCAGAATTTCAAACGAAGCCCGTTTTCCCGCGATTCTTTAACACGGAAGAATTAATTGCTTGAAACATAATTTGGATAACTATAGTTTGTACTGCAAGTTTCGTCACTGAAGTTCTGTGAGTAAAATGTGTAGGCCCCCCGCAGAACTTTAAACGAAACCCGCACCCCGCGTATCTTTAACGCGGAAGAATTAATTGTTTTATGCATAATTTGAAAAACTATTTGTACTACACGCTTCGTCATTGAAGTTCTGCGGCCAAAATGTGAAAGCCCGAAGAATTTCAAGCGAAGCTTGCGTACTCGCGATTCCCTCATGAGGAAACATGGTTTTAAACATAACTGAATATCTAATAGAAAAACAAAGTGTCGTCACTGAAGTTCTGCGGATAAAATGTGAAGACCTGCAAAACTTCAATTGAAAATCTGCGCCCCTGCGACTCTCTTGCGAAAAAATTGTTTCAAACATAATTTGAAGAACTGATTTGTGTACCTACTGCAAGCTTCGTCACTTAAGATCTGCGGCCAAAATGTGAAGGCTCGCAGAATTTCAGACTAAGTTTGCGTCCCCGCGATTCTCATGCGGAAAAAAATAATCGTTGCATTATTTGAATAACGAATGCGTACTGCAAGTTTCGTAGCTAAAGTTCTGCAGCCAAATTAAGAAGGACTGCAGAACTTCAAACGAAGCCTGCGCAAGTGTCATCACTGAAGTTCTGCGGAAAAACAGGAAGGTCCTCAGAAGCTCAAGTCAAGTCGTCCGCACGTCTGCTGTGGTCTATATGGCACAAGGCAGGCTACGACGCTGACATTATGGCCTGCTGCTCTGCGAGACATGGGCTACGAGCGAAACGTTTTTTTCTTTTTTGCTTTCGAACGATAACGTTTCTTTTTTTTTTTTTTTTTTTTTTTTTTGCGCGCTTTTGAACTATAATGTTTTTTTTTTTTTTTTTGGTTGCTTAGTTTTGAATAGAATTGTTCTGCAGCACCGATGTCTGTTCTGCGACGTGCGTCGCCGATTTAGCAGTATTCTGCTTTTGGGCTTCCTAATACGCCTTATAAAAACACTGACGAAAATCTGCTACTTTAAAGCAGGCATATAAGGTCACAAATTTTTCGTCCTCTCCGTGGCAATCTAATTCGATAAACCTATACTAAATGAATTGCCTCAGCAGTTTACGTGGAGAAGACGCTAAATGTGTGACCTTGAAGCGCTTTTTTTCAGTAACAGACTGTAGTAAATGGACGATTGAGTAGAGTCTCAATTTCAAATTTTCAAAATAATTTATCATTGGAAAGTGAAGAAATATTTCATTTAAAAAAATAATTCAACTGCTTCTCAAAATTACTAAAAAAGTTGCTATACAGGGTAATTAAAAAAATAAAAATAAATAAATAAATAAATAAATAAATACTAGTAAATAAATAAAACGATAAATATTTTTTGGTTTCAATCGTGCATATTTCAAATGGTGTGTTTCAATTGAACAATCGGTTAACCTGATTGATTGATTTGATGACGTCAGTAGTTAGTGCAGTGAGTGTCTTTAATGTGCTTTTATATACGATGGGCTAACCGGACCAGCCTGGTTAGTCACCGGTAGCTCGGTTTAAATAAGAGTAAAAAAAATATATATACATTTAAATTATTCTAAATATGTTCTATGTGCCTTCTTTCTGACGAGCCATATCATATCTATACTCAAATTTTGCCGAACATATCGTAGCTTGGTCGAAGCCACAGAGGCGATTACTGCCCTGTTCCAATTTCAGTGCATTAAGATTAAGAGCCGTTTTTTTTAAGAATCAGGCAGTCAAAAAACTTGACATTTTTGATTTTGCTGAAAATTTCAGAATATGGTATTTATTTAAAATTATTAAACACGTGTTTTTTTATTTTTTCAAAAATTTTTCTTTCTTTCCGTTTTGGGAGGTCAAAGTTGGACTTTGCTCTTTTTTTCAATAAAAACATGCCAACTTAGATGAGCCAATACTTTTTGCTTTAGGAGGGAACCGTGGAACTGACAATCTTTTTGTGTTCTACTATATCCCCACTAATTGTAAGTACATAAATATTTGTGGACGACTCTTGGCACAAATGTCAGAGGTCACTCAAAGTTGTACGAAAAATAGTTTTTTAATGCAACTTTGACCGACCAAATCTTCTTGTGGAAACGGTGCACCACGGTAATGTATATATCAGTAAATACCCACTAAAGAGTAGTATCCAAAAACATAAAGATATGTGTGGTGGATATTTTGCTCATCGAAATATTTGACTCTGAAGTTGCAAAAATCGCAAAATCACGTGACTTTGAGGGTCATTATCTCCTTGCACCATGAGTGACCAGATACAAAACTGGTTGGAGTAGAAGCGTTTCTTATCCCAGAAACACAATCCGTTAACAAACCTATGGCTACTCCTTCAGTTTTTGCATAATTCGGCTCTAAACTTTGAAAAATAAGTGTTTTTCGGCTTTAAGAAAAAAGGCCAATTACCTGTGTTAAAATAGGTATTGCTATTATTTGTAGCATTATTATATCCCAACTTCCTAACTAGCTAAAATGGCATCTAAAGTTGGTTATACAGTTGAAACCAAATTGAAAATGAATTGTCGAAAATACTCAGTATACGTCAAAAACTATATTTTTTTATTTGTCCAGGCGACGTTTTTTTTGTTACAGCTCTTTATTCCGTTCGGTTCCAAAATGGTAAGCAATTTATGTACTTCTTGTCGTTCTAGTTGCTGTAAAACTGGAAAGTAATGTATCTTAAGTCTGATATAAAGTAATTTCT
This sequence comes from Uloborus plumipes, assembly GCA_038373865.1. NCBI lineage: Eukaryota > Metazoa > Arthropoda > Arachnida > Araneae > Uloboridae > Uloborus > Uloborus plumipes. The sequence goes on along the minus strand of JAXGGA010003254.1, from coordinate 83,828 downwards.
CTTGTCATATCAAGTTTTTAATGTAAAAAAATTTTTGAAATGGATAATAGACCTAATCTAAAAAAAAAAAAAAAACTTACATGTTCAGCTGAGCCCTCTTGCTCGATGTCATGAATGTCATCAAAAATTTCTAGACCTGCACCGAGGGGCTTTACTGTACCAAGATTTTTAAGAAGTGACGTTCTGCTAAAGAGACTTCTGATTTGTGAAAAAGTTGAGTTTTTGATGATATTCACAACATCGAGCAAGAGGGCACAGCTGAGCAGAAGTTTTTTTTTTTTTTTTTATTTGGAATATGTTTATTGTCCATTTCAAAATATTCTTTTAGCATTATAAACTTGATACGACAGGATATATTGCTTTATATCAGACTTAAGATACATTGCCTTCCTGTTTTACAGCAACTAGAACGACAAGAAGTACATAAATTGCTTACCATGTTGGAAACGAACGGAATAAAGAGCTGTAACAAAAAAAAAAAAAAAACTCCACCTGGACAAATAAAAAAATATGGTTTTTGACGTATACTGAGTATTTTCGACGATTCATTTTCAATTTGGTTTCAACTGTATAACCATCTTTAGATGCCATTTCAGCTAGTTAGGAAGTTGGGATATAATAATGCTACAAATAATAGCAATACCTTTTTTAAAACAGGTAATTGGAATTTTTTCTTAACGCCGAAAAACACTCATTTTTTAAAGTTTAGAGCCGAATTATGCAAAAACTGAAGGTGTAGCCATAGGTTTGTTAACGGATTGTGTTTCTGGGACAAGAAAGGCTTCTACTCCAACTAGTTTTGTATCTGGTCACTCATGGTGCAAGGAGATAATGACCCTCAAAGTCACGTGATTTTACAATTTCTGCAACTTCAGAGTCAAATATTTCGATGAGCAAAATATCAACCACACATATATTTATGTTTTTGGATACTACTCTTTGGTGGGTATTTACTGATATATACACTACCGTGGTGCACCGTTTCCACAAGAAGATTTGGTCGGTCAAAGTTGCATTAAAAAACTATTTTTCGTACAACTTTGAGTGACCTCTGACCTTTGTGCCAAGAATTGTCCACAAATATTTATGTACTTACAGTTAGTGGGGATATAGTAGAACACAAAATAATTGTCAGTTCTACGGTTCACTCCTAAAGCAAAAAGTATTGGCTCATCTAAGTTGGCATATTTTTATTGAAAAAAGCAAACTTTGCAAACCAACAAAAGTCCAACTTTCAAAGCAAGCAAAGGGCTTGGGGAGCAAAGTCCAACTTTGACCTCCCAAAACGGAAAGAAAAAATTTTTTTTTGAAAAAATTAAAAAACACATGTTTAATAATTTTAAATAAAGACCGTATTCTGAAATTTTCAGCAAAATCAAAAATGTCAAGTTTTTTGACTGCCTGATTCTTAAAAAAAACGGCTCTTAACAGATAAAAATCGTTAATACACAGTATCCTCTACCGATCCATTTTACCAGAAAATTCACGCTTTGTTAGGTCTGGTGCCATACGATGTAACAGTTATAAAGTGCTAAATCGCACTGCCTCGTCATTTTGACTAGCTGAATAATAAATAACAAATGGGGCATAGATACTGTGCAGATACATTTGGCGGCACACTTTACAACTCAATCTTTCCATTCAAGCTTCAGTCCAATATTCCCAAATCGTTAGCCTTAAAAAATCTCACTAATCATTTTGAATCATTCTATATAAATATCGCATTTGAAATGATCAATTTGTATAATTTAGTTTAGTAATATTTAGTCAAAATTTTTTTATTGCATTTATGCCAAACAATACTAGTAATACTAAAGTTATTAAAAAAAATCGGATTTACTAACTTCGAGAGGATGAAATTTCTCGATCCCCACTACCAAAATATCCGTGATTTCTTTCCTACATAAAGGAAAAAAAAGCCGCAAAATAAAATAAGAGAAACTATTTTTTGTCGTTGGAACTCCGTTTCTTTTTTTCGCCCCATAAAATCAGACTGCCTCGATTTTTATACGCAATTGCGCAAAACAGCAATACCTCATTTTATTTATTTGACTTCTTCTATCATCGCTGTAACCGTACTTCTCTGCCTAGAGGAATATATTGGTCTCGAAGCAATCGACTTGTTTAATGCTCGGAGGAAAAATTGAAACGTCTGCAGCACAAAATAGAACGTAACTTTCACTTCTGAGAAAAGTTCTTTCGCAACATTTTTCTTTCATTTCATGTTTTTGAGTCTAAAAGATTTGGTTTCTGTTTTTAAAACATTTTCATCTCAAGAAATGGTTTTTAATCATTATTACTTCCGATTTGGCAAAACTTGTTAGATGTTTACAGGTTATAACAAGTTTATGTTGCTATTTTACAAGATCCGAAAAATTGCAACGCATGCGTCCTTAAAGTGTTAAACAAGTTTTCGTAAAATGTCAGAATTCCACGTAAATATTACGTTGCTTTTTAAGTGATTTTTTTTTGGTGCGATGAAGAAGATTTCAGTTTCAACATCTTATGCAAGTTCTGACGCTGAATATAAACGGAAGCTACGTCATTATATGGTGACAATTCGGCAAGATAATGGGACGTTAGTGACAAAATTGGTGACAAAAATATAATGCCAAATCAGATGACAGTTTTGCTAGATAGGTAATATTTTTTGAGATTCCAGCCCCCCCCCTAACTTCCTTTTCTCTGAACAAAACGTGTGATAATTATTTAAGTTAGGCAAAAATATTTCAAGGATCGTAGAACTGGAAACAATTGTTGAAGTCTTTACTTTGACAAGGACCAATAAAGTTCACATAAAGCTACATATGGTAATAAATTTTTGAGCACTTAAATGTAATAAAAGCCTTTGCTCCAGTAAAAGTTTGTTGGATATGAATGAAGTGTTATATCACTGGAATTATTTCTACATTATGCTATTAAAATAGTTTTAGTAGTAATGGATGAATTTCAAAGCTGTAGTGCACACTAAATGTATTCTCACTCGAAAATTTTAACTGATGGACTTATTCGAAATTGGTGTAGTATATATTTGTTTTGCAATAGAATCTTACAATGGGGCTTAGGATGAATTACTTTTCAAACACTTGTATGGGATCTCTAATTCCGTTTGTAATCATAGATTCATTGAGAAAGACTTGATAAATATTTGCGGACTGAAGTTAGCAATTGTTTACAAACCTTGTTAATATAGGAAGTCAGGCTAATTTATACTATTAAGGATTTATTTACTATAAAACAGTTGCAAATCATAATAATTGGACACACATTGACGAGACTGTGTTTAAATTGTAGGAAAGTGAATATTAATCGTTATTAAGTTCTCCTTTTGTACTGAATATCCTAAAATGTAAATGCAGGATAGAATTCACTTCAGCTTATATGCTACTAATGTTAGAACTGTTATAGGTTTATGACCTCAAATGTACCCAGTTTTTCAAACAGAGACTAAAATTGCAGTTAAATTTGACCTGACATTGTAAATCAGCACTTTGCTTGTCTAACAGAAGTTTTTCAAATACCGTGTATAAGGGTTACTTGGACTCTAGGGGGTTACTTAAGCCCAACAGTAAAATAATAAAATTGGGGTTTGGTACTAGCGTTAGAGACTGCAGAGTGCTTCAACCTAGTGGAGAAACGAGGAACTACTTACAAGTCTTCAACTAATAAGTACCAAACCCAGATTGTATCATTTTCTATAATGGGCTCAAGTTCCCCCTAGGGTCCAAGCAACCCTTATTTACGGTAATTAATTTTAAAAATTTTCTTATTTGGAAACGTTTTCGTAGAGAAATGATATTTTAGTTTTTGCAGTTTTACTTTAATCTTTTTTTTTTGTTAAAGCACACACTGTATATTAACTATCTTATTAGGTAGAGCTGACTAAGACAAAAATAAAACCTTTTGTTTAAGACAAAGAGAAATTTTTTATTTTCAAAAATTGCTGTTAAAATGCTTTGTGAAAAGTATCTGTATACAGGGTGTCCACTCCTATCGTGGCCCAATAGCTAATTTCTAAACCGTTAGAGATACGCATATACAGTCGAACCCGCTTAATGGAATAGCCATTTTGCCACGAAAAAATATTCTAATAAGTGGGATATTCCATTATCCGGGATGAAAATAATGCATTTCAATGGTTTGGTACATTGAAAACGTATTACATTAAGCGGGATATTCCTTTAAGCGATATTCTAATAAGCGGGCTCGACTGTAGTTCATTTAGGAAAAAATCTCTAAATTATGAAAGGAATTTTGGGTCGATTCAACGTTTTTCAAAAAATCAAATTTTGAAAGAGTTACGAAATTTAAATTTTTATACAGCACCCCAGTCCTATCAATCATATTTAGTAAAGCATTTTTGACACTGTAACGTTTAAAACTTAAAAAAAATCACTGTTCTACGACAAAAATTGACCGAGTTATGACGTTTTGAAAAATCAAGCTTTTGCATTATTTCGTATACGGTTTCTTAAGCGATCTCTAGATGACGTCATGAAATAATGCAAAATCTTGATTTTTCAAAACGCCATAACTCGGTCAATTTTTGTGGTAGAACAGTGATTTTTTTTAAAGTTTTAAACGTTACAGTGTCAAGAATATTTTACTAAATATGATTGTTAGGACTGGGGGAGGGGGGAAGGGGGGGGGGGAAGGGGGCGGGCGGGCTGTATAAAAATTTAAATTTCGTAACTCTTTCAAAATTTTATTTTTTGAAAAACATTGAATAGACCCAAAATTCCTTTCGTAATTTGGAGATTTTTTCCTAAATGAACTATATGCGTATCTCTAACGGTTTAGAAATTAGCTATTAGGCCACGATAGGAGTGGACACCCTGTATAATATAGTGATGTTTAAACAAAATCATGTTTTGTTACTGTGTTTTACCACGTTGATGTTTAATTAGAAGATTTAAAGTGCTTTTGTAAAGCAAGTAATCACACAAAAAATAAAACCAATCAATTCAGTAAGAATTGTACAAGATAACAGCAAGCTAAAAAGTGTTGCTACTTTTGACAACCAAAGTAAAAAAAGACCACGTTACTTAGACCGGTTTTCCGCTTAACGAAACAATAGCGGCAAAAATCTGTCGGTACTACAACAACGATAAGTTACTCTATCGTGTCGTCTACACTGTAAAAAAATGAATGTTGTTTTTATCGTATAATACAGCTAATTTTATAGTAATAAACTGTAAAGTTGCTTATTTTACAGTTTATTACCGTGCATTTTACAGTTTTAAATTGGAACCTCTGCTTCCAGTATTATAGTTATTTTTACAGTATAATACAGCTACATTTTACGGCAATAAACTGTAAAATTTCTAATTTTACAGTAAGAAACTGTAAAATTGCTAGTTTTACAGTTCATAACTGTACATTTTACTGTTTTAAATTGGACCCTCGACTGCCAGTATTATTCTGTGGAAACAACAGTTCAGTTTTTACAGTGTATTGCTTTGTTTTTCCGTTCGACTAATATCATTTAGTATGCCATTTATCTCCTTCAAAAACGCAAACGGATGAATGAATGGCGGCCGATTCAAAAAGCATGACGGGTGCTATCCGACAGGAACATTCAGTTAAAAGACATCGTTCGAACTGATATGACACATTCGTTCTTGAATCGGGGGAGGTAGAAAAGCACATAGCATATGTCAATGCATTTTGCGTGCGACAGTATCGGATAACGACAATCGTGTACGATTTATCGATGTCGTACACTGCAAAAAATAAGTTGTTTTTACAGTATAATAATGAAAGCAGAGGTTTCAGTTTAAAACTGAAAATCGGAGTAATTAACTGTAAAACTAGCTATTTTGAAATTTATTACTGTAAAATTAACAATGCTACAGTTTATTACCATTAAATTAGCTGTATTATACTGTAAAAACAACAGTGTAATACTGGCAGCACAGGTTCCAGTTTAAAACTGTAAAATGCACAGTAATAAACTGTAAACTAGCAATTTTAGTTTATTAATGTAAACTAGCAATTTTACAGTTTGCTACTGTAAAATTATCAGTTTTACAGTTTATTGCAGTAAAATTACTGTAGTAAAATGTTGTATCATACTGTAAAAACAACATTCATTTTCCAGTGTATCGCTAGGTGCAAAACCGTTGCTGGGCTACACTTACATTTATTTGCATTATTTAGCTTTACTGATCAAACGACAAGAATATTATTACGCTAGTCTCAATAACTTTGAGTTTCAATACCACAACAACTACAAATGTTGTTTAATATTGCTAGCATGAAGCATAGCGCACAAAACAAATGAATAACGGAAACATGAAAAAGAGAAAATTACAGCCTGAAGTGCGAATCGCATTCGGCGAAACAAACATAAACAATCCGCGCCAAATGTCTTTCCAAATAAATTACCAGAAAGAACGGAATGCTTGATTTTTAAAAGGCACTTTCGTCGGCGATCTGTGACGGAATCAATATCCTGTCAAGGAACATTACCCCAAATAGAGACCAAACTTCCCAAAACTCTGCATTTGCATTTTTTTCACATGAAATTGCGCTCGCAATTGCGATAGATTGCGACAACGTCTTCCACACGAATTTGCAGAGAGCCATTTTTATTCTGAGTCGTTACCGGATGTCGAGTCCATCTATTACTTCTTGAAAAATGGCGCAATTTTTCCCGAGATGGGCGGAGGGTCGAGGGACGCTTCTAAACACACTTCGGAGATTGTATTTGGGATTTTTTTTTCCAGCTCTTAAAAAAATATTTTATCGAATGAGATGCAGGATCTGTTATTCACTTGTTGAAAGTTTCCTAACGAAATTGCGAAATGCGGTGAATTTGGCGATATTTTTTTTGTTAAATACTTAAAAAAAAAAAATCTATTTCCACCATTTATAGCATTTCTAACATTAACGCCAAAACGACAAAACTGAAAATAGTTGTCAATATTAACCCATTAATGCCTAGCGTTCCTTTTTAGGGACGGTCCAAAAAAGGGTCTGAATTTTCCAAAAATGAACATTTTAACCAAATAAGAGTGTTTTATTAGTACCTTAGTATTGTTTCAATTCGTTGTTAACAGATTGCAGCACACAACCATTGCAAATTGTGTTCTGTAGCAGTTTTAATATGATCTTTATCAAAAATGACATCGTTCACAATCTCAAGAAAAAAAGCTAAGTTTTCAAAGTTATTCCCAGCCTCCCAGTTTATTTTAGTTGCTGATTTTATTTCTTCTTTTAAAATGTCTTGTTAAATATTATATCGTAGGCAGAAAAAATTTAGTTTAAAAAGTATGTACCCTCTGGGGTCTATCGTAACTTTTAAGGGACGCTTTTTCTTTCCTTAATAAAGAAATTATTTTTTACATGGTACTTTTTTTATTATTTTCCCTGTTCATTAAACACTATTTGTAACCAGTATACAAAATATCTTTGTTAAAAAAAAAGTCAGGCATTAATGGGTTAAAACAGAATTTTTTCAACCAGTCTAAAATAAAATGAAAAACCTTAGAAATTTCTGTTGCAGTTGCGTTTGTATTTTTTTACCCTCATGGCCCTGAAACACAACCACTCTTTTTAGACCGAATATGTTCTGGCTCACTGCTAAAACTGTTGATAAAATTTGCCTGTTTTCAAGTAGAATTTATAATAAAAGTCATTAAACAAAGGACTACAAACCAGCCGATATTAAAAGACTATTGTCGTTCAATTCCGAGGTAGGTTTAAAATATTTTCATTGTTCACATTTTTCTCAGATACATTAATTTTTATCATCCTACTTGAGGTAATAGCTGTTTTTCGGATATGTAAGTAATAGTAGAATGTGATCTATATAAGTTTAATTTAATTATTTTCCTCAAAAGATTAGCTTTCCAGATTTAGTTTCGATGCGAAGAATGAACTATTCTTCAGTTAAATTCTTATTATATAAAAATTAGAAAAAAACCTGATTCGGATACCGCATGACTTTCTTGTACACATGTGTTTAATTATCGGTGATTTGTAATAACTCAAAGAAAATGGGGGAAAGGAACTCATGAAAGCTCGTTAGGAGAAATACTTCTTGAATTTATACTTTTAAAAATAAAATTTCAATTCTTATGTGCTCTAACGTTCTTTTTTCATTTGCTGGAGCGTGAAATATGAAGTTGTAACGACGATACCTAAATTAGACGTGCAAAAAAATAAAACTACACTATGAAAGTAAATTTTACTTATTATTTACAATAGATTTTATTAAGTTAAAAACATACAGTGAGAAAGTGTTTTACAATTAGCTATAGTCGAATAATGCGGCAAGAGTCGAGGCTGTAATTTTGAATTTTTCCACGGGGGACAAATGGTATATGTTCAATGTTGATTATACCCTCAAAACAGCAAAAAACACGCTCCCTTACATGTGCACACATTGATTTCCAAAAGCACCGATCATTCAAAATGCGTGCCTGGTCGAGGGGCTAACACCACCCCAGAGCCATATTTTAACATACATTACCAATCTAATGCGGTAGTTTGTGTACATGAATAACTGTTATGAGAAAAACCAAACTAAGAAGGATAATTCCGTTGACAATTGTTTTAAAGTCCATGAAATGCATCATAAAAACACGTGTTCTATAGCCAAATTGAATATTTCATAAGCTTTTAAGGACATGTAGTATCATCTTACAAACAACGGATAATACTTGTCGCTATGATTTACTTCTCCACGAACAATTACTGTTCGCCTAATAAATTATTATTTTTTGAATAATAGCTCCCTTCTCTTATAGTGCATTGAAAGAGATAGAAAAAGGGAATTTCACATAACGCAGTGCTCTATGAATTCTCTTTCCGCCATTTTGTTTGAATAAGATCCGGTTTCCAGGAAGAATGCGTCCCATGAAATAAAGCACTTAGGTAATGGGCATTGAGATGAAATCCTACTCACTGAAGCTTTTTCTTTACTTGTTCGAGCATCCTTAATGTGGTGCATTTGGTTGGAAGTTCTTTATTAATGCGCTACAAAGAGGACTGAAAACAACAATACGAGGGAGTTTTTTTATAGCTTTTTTTTAAGGCCATACAGTTTTTCTTGTTTATAAAATGGATAGTGCATTTTTGTATTTTATGTCAGTGACATAGTTTTGGAATCAGTTTGAGAGCACCTGTTTAAGCAATCAATGGATGAAGTTGATATAGATACTAGGGATGCACCGATTAATCGGCAGTATTTATTAATCGGCAATAATCGGCCCCTATGACTATTTCATTTTATTTATAATCGGGCAAAAGTTTGTCAATTAAACGAAAGAAAGATATTTTTTGAATAAAATTACTTTAAGTATGATTTGAACAAGAATTTACCATGAAAAATATTTGTAAACAATAAATAAATACTTTCTGCAAACGCAAGAGTAACATTTCGTACGAAAGTGTAGAGAGAGAAAAAAAAACACAAATAAGTCAAAAACTATAACGGAACGAAATTTTTGGAAAAAAAACCTCATAGTTTATAGCTTTTTTAATAAATTAATTTTTCCAAAAACTTTAAATAAATATCTACATATCTGCATATTTTTCATGTGTCGTAATTTTTCTTCATTACCATAGTGCTTTAGACACCTTTATAATTTTCACAAAAAAAGTTTTGAATTATGGATACTTTTAATTAAAAATAAATTAAAATTTAAAGAGTGCTCCTAAATTAGCGAGCTCACCGCAGTCTCCACGTGTTTTTCTATTTGAATTTTAAAATCTAGTTAAATTTATTGAAAATAATATAAAAATTAGCTAAAACGAAATGGAAGACATTTTGAAATTTTATCGGAAAAATTAGGAAAATGGGGGAAAATAGTTTCAGAAATAAATTAATCACTAGTATTTTTAAAATCGAAATTGGGGTAAAAGCAAAAAAAATGATGGAGAAACTAATAGTTATTAAAATTATCATTAATCGGCCAAGCCGATTAATCTGCCGATTATGAACAACCGATTAATCGGTAATCGGTAGTCGGCCAATTTGCTTATCGGTGCCTTCCTAATAGATACTTTTTGGCAGTAAGCTGCACTAATAAATCCTCACATGTGCACATTAGGGTGGGGCGAAAAATAAAAAGTTTTTCAGATCAACTTCTAATAGTTGCTAAAAGTTGTCTTTGGTGATAGTTAGCTTTTGTGCAAAATTTGAGAAAAATCGGTTAACATCTTCAGGGGACGCTGCGATCGCAAAGTTTTACCATAGCTTTGTTATGGATTTTATGGTTAAAATATCAAAAATAATGCCTTTAGCTAGTCTCTTTGCGTTTTTTTTACTTAAAACATGTTTTCATGCATTAAAAGCATATGAAATGACTCCCAAACATTATTTTATATGATATATTTTTATTTAAAAAAAATCACTTTTTTTCACGTTTTTGTTTCTTTTTAAATGCTTGAAATATAAATATATCATATAAAATAATTTTTTGTGTGTTATTTCATATGCTTTGAATGCATGAATATATCTTATGAGTAAAAAAAATGCAATGAGATTAGCTAACGGCATTATTTTTCATATTTTAACCATAAAATCCCGTTAAAAGCTATGATAAAACTTTGCGATCGCAGCGCCCCCTGAAGATATTAACCGATTTTTCTCAAATTTTGCACAAAAGCTAACTATCACCAAAGACAACTTTTGGCAACTATTAGAAGTTGATCTGAAAACCTTTTTATTTTTCGCCCCACCCTAGTGCACATTAGGGTGGAACGAAAAAAATAAATTTTTGATTTTCAATTAGCCTTAGTGCGGAAAAGTTGCCTTTTCATGTAAATAAGGTATAAATAAAATATGAAAAATATTGAAGTACGTCTTGAGGTGCCGCAAGTACGATAAAGTATTGTAGAAATGCGATTTTTGCTCTATTTTCAAGTTTTTTTCAAAAATTGTTATACTCATCTTTTTTCTTTAAATGCGGTCAAAAAAGTAACTATTACGCCAAAAAGGCCACATAATATTCTTTTTTGATGTTTGGATGATTTCTTGAGGTGCCACAAAAACGATGAAGTTTTACAAAGACGCACTTTTTGCTGATGGCACTAGCATCTGGGAGCACAAAACGTCAGGGCTATCCCTGATAAGACGTAGCAGTAGCAGATGTTTATAGGGGGCGTTAATGGGTAGCAGTGATATGTGTGAGTAGGGGCCAAGCTCAGATCAGGTGTCAATACCTTTGCCGAATTCACTTTTGTTCGCGTCTATCATGTAACAGAGTAACGTAAAATATCGATAGTTGGTAAGCTATTTCAGCGTGGTGAGCTAAAACGGCTCATTCTAAGCAAGTGCAGACGTGACAACTGTCAGAAAGTCCTATTTTTGGACACTTTAGTGATTTCAGTGAAGTTTTACTATCTACTTAGGAAGAATTCATGAAAGGTCACTGTTTTATTAGGCACAACCTCAAAAATTGGTCAAGTCAACCTGGAAATGATCCTTGTGTGAGTAAAATATCTAGACTTAAGTTTCTAAAATTGAACAAATTTGGTCAAAAGTTTCTATTCTAGTGATTTCTTAAAGTAACGATAAAAAATTAAAAGAAAAAGAACTGATTACCTTGTTAAATTTAGAGAAGAATCTAAACGTTTATTTCTTGTTGCTGCCTACAGGAGACTACAAGAGAAAAAACTTTGATACTTGCAGTTTGTATGAAAGAAAAGAAGGTGCCTGTCTTTGAACAAAAGTTTCTAAAGCAGTTGAAAACAACCTTCCTCTTTTAGAGAACATATATGACTTAAGTGCAGATCAGAAATATTTATTAAGTGTATCGTTATATCAAGAGGAACCTTACTAGATTTATTTTCAAAAAACCTGGAAAACTTGCTCACTTCAAGTGACTTATATTTGCAAAGAGCATACTTCGATTGTACGTGGTAAATACAAATCAAACTGAAAACCTCAAGATTATCTGTCTCAGTACTTTATTAATGTGTTTGCTCCTATGTGGATTAACATGAAGTTAAAATCTTCTTGTACTTGTGCACCCTTTTACACTTATCTATTAAATATTTCTAATCTGTACTTAAGTTATATATGTTCTCTAAAAAAGAAAGGTTGTTTTCAACTGCTTTAGAAACTTTTGTTCTAAGACAGGCACCTTCTTTTCTTTCATACAAACTGCAAGTATCAAAGTTTTTTCTCTTGTAGTCTCCTGTAGGCAGCAACAAGAAATAAACGTTTAGATTCTTCTCTAAATTTAACAAGGTAATCAGTTCTTTTTCTTTTAATTTTTTATCGTTACTTTAAGAAATCACTAGAATAGAAACTTTTGACCAAATTTGTTCAATTTTAGAAACTTAAGTCTAGATATTTTACTCACACAAGGATCCTTTCCAGGTTGACTTGACCAATTTTTGAGGTTGTGCCTAATAAAACAGTGACCTTTCATGAATTCTTCCTAAGTAGATAGTAAAACTTCACTCAAATCACTAAAGTGTCCAAAAATAGGACTTTCTGACAGTTGTCACGTCTGCACTTGCTTAGAATGAGCCGTTTTAGCTCACCACGCTGAAATAGCTTACCAACTATCGATATTTTACGTTACTCTGTTACATGATAGACGCGAACAAAAGTGAATTCGGCAAAGGTATTGACACCTGATCTGAGCTTGGCCCCTACTCACACATATCACTGCTACCCATTAACGCCCCCTATAAACATCTGCTACTGCTACGTCTTATCAGGGATAGCCCTGACGTTTTGTGCTCCCAGATGCTAGTGCCATCAGCAAAAAGTGCGTCTTTGCAAAACTTCATCGTTTTTGTGGCACCTCAAGAAATCATCCAAACATCAAAAAAGAATATGTGGCCTTTTTGGCGTAATAGTTACTTTTTTGACCGCATTTAAAGAAAAAAGATGAGTATAACAATTTTTGAAAAAAATTTGAAAATAGAGCAAAAATCGCATTTCTACAATACTTTATCGTACTTGCGGCACCTCAAGACGTGCTTCAATATTTTTCATATTTTATTTATACCTTATTTACATGAAAAGGCAACTTTTCCGCACTAAGGCTAATTGAAAATCAAAAATTTATTTTTTTCGTTCCACCCTAGTGCACATATATGCATTACATAATATTAAGGGGTGTAACCAGGTCTGCCAGCAGATGAAGTCTAGAGATTTTGCGTTGTGTCAACAAGTAGCAAAGGAGTTTGAAGTTGAATAAATTATTACCTTATTAAGGCTGAAAAATATTTAGAATACTATTTTAAAACTATTTGCAATAAATAATGTTTTGTGTAGTGTGATTATCTGAAAATAAATGCACTGCCAAAATTTTAACATACATTCACAATGAATTATTCACAAAACTAAATCATAGTCGCATTACTATACTACCCAATTAAAAATAACATGTTACAAAATCATCTCTCAATAATACCACGGACTCTCTTAATATTTCAGTGGGGTTTTACACAGGTTAATATCAAAACAATATCTTTGTTTTGTATTTTTTTTTTTGTATCTCGCACCTGCGCCAAGCTCTATCAAGCAGCGGGGAGATCTCTTTTCTCGGGCCAAGTTGCAAGGCAAAATTCTGTAAAAATTGTTTTTCTGCCAGTACAATATCAATGCAGGGAAAACAGCCTGATGCCGTAACTATATAAAGCACCAACTTTTCTTATCTTGATTGCAGAGTTATTTGAGAAAAGACAAGTGTGGCTCTGTCCAGTGCAGTGATGTCAGGTTGTTTTCCCCACATTGAAACTTAGCTGGCAGTGAAACATGTTTTACGGAAATTTTCCACGTAGTTTGGCGCTGCAGATGCGAAGTACAAAACGAACAAAGAAAAATGAGTTGTTTTATGGTTGTCCTGTGTTTCATGAGAAGTAGAGTATGCGCCGGTTAATTAAATCAGTGGATAATTGAATCAGCAGCTTTAGTGAATCAAATCATCTAAAACAGAACAATATCCAACTTTATTGAATCCACCGCTTTATTGAGTCAAAATGGTTTGAAAAATCGTGATTCATGCAGGCAGCCACTGTATCACAATATTCTGCGATGTCCTTCAAAACTGTTACTCTCAGTATCAGAGTAGGCTTATGATTTTGTAGAAAATTTTGCACTTAATTAATTGCAGTTAAAAATTCAACAGATTTTTAAATAATAATTGTATTTTAATGTTAAAGCGACACAATGAAAAGCATTAATTTAAGTTTGGAGTTTGTAAATTTTGGAACTTTCTGCTTGTTACCGGTGTTGAAAAATTAGTTAGAGGAGCAACAAATTATCCGAGTATAAGCAAATTAATTGATAAGGCAAATCTATAAAAAAAATTTAAAGTTGAGTTTATTGTGTTATTGGCGGTCTGAAAATGCCACGCTTTCTTTCGAAAATTCGACCTTCTTCTTTTGGTCACACTTCACTTTACACCCTCCCTGCCATCATCTTTTTGTCCAAATTGTCTAAATTGCAAACATGGGCCCTTCGAGGTCACAATGAATACCTTATTCAATGCAAAAAAGTGAACGAATGGTGAAAAGATTCTACAAAAGCTTTTCATCAGACGTCTTTTCCTATCAAGCCTACTTCATTTGCCTTGAAAAAGGACTCGGTTCTTTGTAGCACCGAAGCACGTGTATGCAATTTCCAGAAAATTTGTTCTTAATTACGCTCTTTTATACTCTTTTAACCTTTTAAGCGGTCAATTATTTTACCAGAAATGCTTCCAAAAAAGGCATATTTTTTTTATTGCATATAGTTAAGTACCATACTTAACAGAATAAAAGTATAAAGAATTTTTTAATTTTTTTTAAAGTTTTTAATGCTTTTACAAAATTTTTTATTTTACAACTTTGGTCACAAAAACCCTAAATGTTTGCATTTTTCAAGTACATTCTGCAGGCAGTAAAGAATGGTTTACAAATAATGCAAAAATTTCTCTCACACTTACTGTGAATTTTGAAGTTTACAATTTTCCAAACAGTTCAGAAGTCTTTTTCATACTGTCTGGTCATATCAGTAGAACAAAAAGTTCCCGCTTTCCCGCTACATAGAAAAACCCGGATGAAAAACATTTCATTTACATGGACAAGCCACACCATCTGTTGAAAAATAATACTACTAAATAGTCTCTTTCAATAATGAAAAATTCGGGCAAACCAGAAAAGGAAATCAGAAAATATCGATGTCCGTACGCCGTACGGGCAAACCAGATGAGGCCAATTTCGAATTGCATGTACACTGTATGGGCAAACTGCTTAAAGGGTAAACGAAGCATATATTCTGATGATTCTTAGAATCACCTTGGTCAGTTTTTTCGTGACGAAGAAACCTTCCGTGTTACCGAAATCTATTCGGAATAAAATCGGAATAATGTTCGGAACACTGTTCTTCTCAAAAACATACGCAGTTGAAACAAATATCCCTACCTACTTATAATATCTCCAAGCACTTACACTGCCTCCTTGCAGGTCAAAACCGAATTCCTCCTTCTTTGTGCCACTTTCCTTTTACCCTTTCCCTTTTATCCCATAATTTCCGTTCCGCCATCTGCAGTCAGATAGGAAACCGTAGATTCCATTTTCTTTTACAACTCGTAACAATGGAGGACAAAATCACCTCCAAAAAGGGTATTTCAAAGTCAATTCCTGAAGCTTCGGGAATCCCGCTTGTTATATTTATTCGGCTCCTGTTACTGCGGCGGAATTCTCTTCTGCTTCCGATACGTTCCTCTAAAAGTTGCTTTGTAGTGACGCTTATGCAGCTGGAATAAAAGTCTAGAATTTAAATCTCGTCGTGTACCTATTTCTCCGAAGGATAAAGCTGAGTTGAGATGTTTTTTTTTGTTTTGTTACGGAGAAATTAAAATTTTTCTTACAGGGGCATTTCACGGTATTTGTGACACAGGGGTGTCCGTAACAAAACTTTTCAAAAGTTTAAAATTTTTATATATATTGAAAAAGTGCATTCTAAAGTATATGAATATCATATTGTTTTCATAGTTCACTTTATATTATGTTTGTAATTGCACTCAGAAGATTGAAAATGCAATTTTAACCGTTACGCACTCTACATTGAATTTTTCTTTAAAAACTTAACTTTTATTCTAATTATTGTTACGGACTTAGTCATCATTTTCACAATCCATAATTTTTTAAAGAACGCACTTTTTGATTAAAATTATTAGCTATATTAGAGGTGAGCCTGTATTTTATCTGTCTCAAGTACCAGTTTTGGCTTAAAAATCTGTTTAAGCCAGATTTAAAGAA
This sequence comes from Uloborus plumipes, assembly GCA_038373865.1. Classification (NCBI taxonomy): domain Eukaryota; kingdom Metazoa; phylum Arthropoda; class Arachnida; order Araneae; family Uloboridae; genus Uloborus; species Uloborus plumipes. The sequence goes on along the minus strand of JAXGGA010003254.1, from coordinate 67,613 downwards.
AAATGCAATGTAGAGTCCGTAATAGTGAAAAGCGCATTTTCAATGTTCTAAGTGCAATTACAAACATAATATAAAGTGAACTATGAAAACAATATGATATTCATATACTTTTTCAATGCATATAAAAATTTTAAACTTTTAAAAAGTTTTGTTACGGACACCCCTGTGTCACAAATATCGTGAAATGCCCCTATATTTAAATATTTTTATTTTCTAATTTATCTATATTTATAACTGATAAATACCAATGTTCAGTTTTAAAAATAAAAAAATAAATTTAAAATTAGGCAAAATATCCAGCATTCCCCTGACATTTACTTGAAATTTGCCTTCTTGAAATCAGGTTATGTATTTTTGCAATGACGAATTGCGATAGGAATTAACCCGGTGGGTTTTTTGTATCAGAATTTCCCAAAGTGGGGTCCGCGGATCGCCGGGGGCCCGTGAGCTCATGTTAGGGGATCCGTGGTGCTATACTGATAAAAGGTGAAAAATAATTGAAATTGAATCGTCTGTACTCAGTAAAAACCCACCGAATCGAAAAAGTTCTGAAATCGCTTAATTTAGTTATAAAATCATGAACGTATGGGTGTATGTCTGCTATGAAGGTGCTTCAATGCTCAAAAATGATGTCAATGTTTTTTTTTTTTTTTTTTTAATTTTCCGAAGCACTTAAATTTCCGTTTTAAAGGGGGAAAATTTCTTATGTATTTAAACAAGAATGAATTTTTGTATAATTTTGACTTTGGCATCAGTTTTAGTTTGTATTTTTCTAAAAAACTATTTTTTTACTTATTTTTGCTTGTTTTACAATTTTTTAGACTTTTGGTGAGATTGTGTTGATTTTGTATTAATTTATCTTATTGTAGAAAAATATTTTTTTTATTACGAAGAAAAGAGCATATAATACCGACGATTTTCTAGACCTTGGCAGAGCAAATAACTGGTACATGCGTAATATTTCAACAAAAACACACTCCAATGAATAAATATATCAAATACAAAATTAAAAATAATAATAATAAATTACGTGTTCTTATCAAATAAATAAATAAATAAATAGAGGAACGAAGAATTAAAAAAAAGTAAAATAAATAAGTTATGCCAAAAAAAAAAACAATTAAAAATTAATAAAATAGAAATAAATAAAAAATGCTAATAAAAGAGTTATAAAATTAAGGTAAGATTAAAGAAAAAATACCAAGATAGAAAAATCGGCGTTAAATACAGATAAAGACATTATTGCTGACACGTGTTTTAAAATTATTGATCAACCTTCATATGAATGTAATAGCTGCCAGGGCAGCTAGATTAGCTTCCTGCGGCATGTTGATGCATAACGTACCGATTCTCTAGCTTTTACCTCATTCTGAAGTTATATTATTTGATATAATTTAATGTTCATTCGATTTCAAGACATACCACGTACGTGGAGCGGCGTTGCACGGGCACTTCGTGCCCTGAAAGTAGTGAGGAAAATTTCAAGAAACTACTCCCCGCCAAGGTGGCTCGCTAACAGGCGCTTCACGCCTTTACTTTTTTCCGAAAAAAAATCATTCGAATTATTGAGATGCTTCGCGTCTTCAAGATGGTGAGGAAAGTTTCAGTAAGTTCAGCTCGCTCAAAGGAAAAAAGCAGACATAGATACTCAGTTTTTAATATATGTAGATGTCTTTTCAACAAATAAATGTGGGCCGTGGTGGCCCGATCGGTAAGGCATCGGACTCGTGTCCGGAGGGACCCGGGTTCGATCCCAGCCGATCAAAGATCCACCGTCTTGATTAATGGTGGCTGGGAGGCGTTAAAAATGTCGTGGTCACAAAGTCCTCCAAGTGAAACGATACCTCTGGGGGTGCTGGGCCCTAGGGTTTGCTCGACCCTAGGTTCTGGTTCAAAATTAAGAACAGAGCGCTCTTCAGGGCTCTATCCCGGTTAAACCATGAAGCTGTGATAGGTACGGGGGACCCTGGAGTGTGAAATGAAATGAACAAATGAATGTTTCAAAATATTACAAATAGCTATAGCGATAAAAATACTATGTAAATGGCACGCTTATGAGTTTCGTGTTTGATTTAGTTAAGCCTTTATTCAAAATTCTCATTATCATTGTTATCACTGTTTCATAGCAACCACGTTTCAAAATGGATTTCATATTTAATCATTTATTAGGCCTAATCGCTTTAAATTTGACTACTTATTAATTGATATCTTCGCTAATTAAAATCGTATAATTATATAAATTGAAACTAATGAAGCCTGAAAAATTACCTACCTATCGGTACCTGGTTCGACTTTCAGTTCATTGGCGTTCAGGAGAAAGAAGCGTGACATAGATAGATAGTTAGAATGAAAGATAGAAAGAAAGATAGATACTGGGTTTTTAATATAAGTAGATGGCTTTTCAACAAATGAATCTTTCAAAATATTACAAGTAGCTAGCGATAAAAATATTACGTAAGTGGCCCGCTTATGAGTTTCGTGTTGGATTTAAAGCCTTCATTCAAAATGCTCATTATCATTGTTATTACTGTTTCATAGCAACGACGGTTTGCAAGAATGGATTTCATATTTAATCACTAGCCGGGTACCCGGCCCTGCCCGGGTTTCTGTGGGTGTAGGGTGGTTTAGTGAAACTCATTCATAAATTTCCCAACACTAAAGTGCATATCTATAAACATAATGGCTACTTCTGTAAACAATGGCTATGTTATGGAAAAACTATAAAAAAATAATGCAAGCTAAAAAAAATAGCAAGCTACAAATAATGTTTGAGTAAATAGGAAATGTTATAAGCTTGGTATATTAAAGTAAATACATATTTACAGTATCAATCGCACTGAAATTAACCATTTCAAAATATTACTCGCAAAATAAGTCCCATTATTTGTTTCTATCCTCGTGACAACATTGGTGAGGTGAAAACATCTTATGTACCTAATTTAGAAATTTTTTGACACTTTCTAAAAAAAAACACTTTCTATTCTCTAACTATTGCCAAAATCAATTTTTTTTTATTTCACCTATTAGCGATTGTTGGCTCAGATAAATATAAAAATCCTTAGAAGGCAATAAATTCCATACTTACTCCAGAGAAGCCTTGGTTCAAAATTTTCAATATGATTACAATCAATATTGTTGCTGCATGGCACCAACTTTTTGCAACAATGGGTTGAAAATTTAATCATTTAAAGGGGAAATGACATAAAATTAACTGTTTTCCATAATAACTTTTTTAAACTAAGCTTTTTAGAAATAAATTATAGCTTATCCTGCTCCCTGTTACTGTAGCTATCTACGGTGAAAAAATGGTTAAAATCGGCTCAGTAGTTTAGAAGATTACCCCGGACATACGTTTTCAAAAGTAGTCTTTTATGTATATAGATAAAATTACGAGTTGCAAAATGCAAAAAGAACAAAGAACTTAATTGTTAACCCCGAAAAACGTGTTTGCCTTTTTTTCTTCGAGTAATGCTTTTCCACCTGAAGTCTTTAATTTTTAATTTTGCATCCGTGTAAATTTTTTATTTAGGATAGTATAACATTTTTTGTAACTCGGACTCATCTGAAATTATTTCGGTCAAGGGAAGTTTTGCTCTTGTAAATAATAAGAGTCGAAAACTTTACAACGAAATGAGTAAAATTAGACAACGTGTATAAAAGTACAAATAAGAACATTTAAAATGAGCTCGTTCCTCCCTACCTTCTTAAAGTTCTAAATTGTATCCTCTATAAGCTTTAAAATAAGATGAAGAATTAAAAAATTTTAACGTGAAAATTATCTTTTATGAAACAAAATTCGATTCAGCTTAAGACTTTCAAAATCTTCAACAATTAAACGTGTCATCAATATAAATTAGGTAGGAGTACATCAATAGGTACCTAAAATCCCAAGGATTTTACCTTACACTTAAAAATGAATGTTTTTACAGAATAATACAGCTAATTTTACAGTAATAAAATGTAAAGTTACTAATTTAACAGTTCATTTCGGTGCATTTTACAGTTTTAAACTGGAACCTCTGCTGCAAGTATTCTACTGTTGTTTTTATAGTAAATTACAGATAAATTTTACGACAATGAACTGTAAAATTTCTTACTTTACAGTAAGAAATTGTAAAATTGCTAGTTTTACAGTTTATCACTTTGCATTTTACAGTTTTAAATCGGAACCTCGGCTGCCAGAGGTATACTGTAAAAACAACAGTTCATTTTTTGCTGTGTACCAAAACCAGTCCTTGACTTATAGACAAGACAAAACTTCTAAATCGAACAGCAGCAGCCATTCCTTTTGTAGTTGTTCATTAGTAGCAACGCGAGGCTTGTTTGCCCTAATTATAAGTTAGAAAGGTCACCTAATTGCTAAAACTAACTCTGCTGCCCTACCAGCCGACAGAAGCCATAATAGACAATTATGGAACCTATTCAAACGTGCTCGAAGACGGGGCTGCGAATGTGCCGCTGCCCCCTTTCTTCGCAGCTCCAATCAGCTGTGCTTATTAACCGCTGAACTTGCTGAATGAGCCTATTACGCGGTCAGCAAAGTCCGTTTATGCTGTGCGTGTGTAGTCAATATATATGGTAAATTCTTAAATATTGGGGAAATTAATGCTTGATATTGTGCCGAGACATTTGTAGGCGTTTTCAGGGAGATACGTGCGAATTGGTATGGAATTAAATGAACGTAAAGGAAGCGAAATTCATGATTATATGGATTTTAGATCTCGAAAATTTCACAAAATGCAAGTAATTTCGGTTATTGGTGCGATAATTTTTAGTTATATTGGTTCCAAAACGCAAAAACGTGAATAAATAAGGTATATAATTCCATATGAGCAGAAAAGGTTTGTGTTAGAGCCTTTTGGAAATATAAGCTTTATGGGGCCGAAATCACCCTACTGGATAGGAGTTGAGTTCGTGGCGACAGGTTTAGGAACTTTCATTTGATCTTACATTGACGAGCTTAACCTTCAAGTTTTTATCTTCATTCTGCTCTATTACTAGGTCTATTATCACTCACTCTGATCAATAAGTAATAAATGACCCTGAGAAACGGCGAAAGAAAAAGTAAAAAAGTAGGAACTTTGAAGATAAAATTGTATTTTTCACTTTAAAAAAGTTAACTTTTTCTTTTCTGTGTTACAATAAAAACTAGACAACTATCAACAACACGCTCAAAATTTAAGAAACAATAACGTGCATTCACCATTGGTACATTTTAGCGGAGCAAAAATGTTTCAATTAAACTAAAATAATGATTTTCAATGCTGTTCAAAGAAACATAATTTATTTTTAGTGATATCTTTCCCTTTGAGTCAGTCGAAACTAACCACAGCGAAAGGGTTAAAGACAAATTGAGAAAAAAAAAAAAACTTTTGGAAGTATATAATGTAACGAATTTTAGTACAAAGTATATTTGAGTATTGTCAGGATGGACTTTTAAGAATTAATTCCGTGCTTTATCGTATTACATCAAGCAAAAGCAGGAAAACACCCAACTGTCAACATCCAGCTAAGACAGTTTGGCTGCGGATCACAAAAACCACCTAAACTTCTCAAATCGAATTGGTCCATTGCAACGTAAATTTTGGAGCATCAAAAAAAAAAAAAAAAAAAGAAAAGTGGGTATTTCCGAACCTTATTTTGCACGAATTTGAGCCTGATACAAAACTAATCTCATATCCGAAAAAGTGATGTTACTATGTAGTGCAACACCGACAAAAAAATTTTACGCAACGCACACGAAATATGACATTCACAAGAAGTGAAGCTTAGATGTTAGTATAGTAGCAATATCCAAACTTAAAAATGTTGCAGTCGCGCAATAGAAACGCCTCTTAAATACTAAATGCCTACTACATTTGCTTCACTAGGGTCAACATTGGTTCTACTTTGAGAGCCACCTTGCGGCAATACGATTATGCCGTTGTTATGGTGATAAATCCAAACAATATTCGAATTAAATTTTTTGATTGGTTGATTTTTAAAGAAATTTAGAAATGAACCAATCGTTAATTTCTCTTTCGCGAAGAACTCCGGTAGGTGGCAGTGCTTCGTGAATGAAGGACGAAATTTTGCGAAATTTTGTATTTAGGAGGCATTGGCAATAGTGTATAAAAGAAATGACGCTATTAAGAACCTGATTTCATATTCATAGAACGTTATGGGATCAATGACACGTTTAACTGGTACGCTGGATATTTCATGCACACTATGATTTAGTGCTTTGGCAAATTAGCATATTATTCAGGCAACTAATTTGTCTGCTTCCACCAAGTAGGAAGAACTATCAACAATAAGCAAGTCATTCCTTAATATAATAAACAATATCTGTACTCATGACTTTAAAAGTCACGAAAGTCAGTTCATACAGGTTAAACATACCTTTCTCTTTCAAATCATAATACAAACATTTCGACCCGATTTGTAACACAAAAGTTTTGTTAAGGAAGAAAAAAGAAGTCTTGTTCTTCCCTCTCGACTTCGTAATTCCCTGCTCGAGATAGCATTGTTGAAGAAAGTGGATTCGTTTTCCTTTTTAAATCCAACAATAGGGAAAAGAATTCCTGCCGGTAGACGCCTTGAAGTACCCGCCAGGTACACAGATAAATAAATAAAAGAAGGTAGGCAAAGCCGATCACGATGTTAAAAAAAAACATTGCTGTCTTTTTTTTCTTATTTACTTTGCATTTTTACGTATCAGAAAAAGAAGGTAACATCGCAGGGAATTTTCCTGCTTTTCCGTAAGGTAAAACAAAACTAATAATTTTGCATTTGCTTCTTAAAAATAATTGTGTTTGTATCCTATTTGTTTATACTGGTATCGTATTCGAAACAAGGAAATGGATAAAAGAAAGTTACTGTAACAGTATAAACATGTTTTCGAATTTTGAGTATTTTTTTTTTCAAGTAACCTTTGTTTCACTCGAATTTTGAAAGGAAAAAATAAAATTGCTTCACGATATTTGCCATTATTTACCAGGAAATACTATGTTTAGATGCTTTCGCTTTTTCACCAGCTATGCGTACTTCGAGAGTTTTACAAAGTACGTACGATTTTCTCAGAAATTTCTGCATTACCTTAGCACTTATATCATAATTTTAGGAAAAAAACGAGGAATTTTTGGAAGCATATAGTATAGCGTAGTAAGGTTCTTTTCTCAAAATATTCGTGGTTTGAGGAGAACAAAGCAAATTTCAGGAGGGAGGGGGTACTAACGGGGGAGTTAGGATGGTTGGAGATTAAATTCTGCATTATCTATGTATTAGAATTGCATGGTAAGTAATTTATTAGAACTGTATGATAAGAAATATTAGAATTGTATGGTTTGAAATATTAGCATTGTATGATAATATGTATAAATGAAAAAAAGTTTGATTAAAAAGTCTCACCCCTCCCCACACGGACAATTCTGGCTTGTTACCGCCAAACACCTCTTTTAGAGCATTTTGACTGTGCTAGTATGATATTGCGATTTGCAATTCTTTATATTTTAATATAATTTCAACTATCTTCACATGCCTACAATAATGTCCATTTCTGGTTAAGATGAAGAAACAAAAAATAGAACAAGAAGTTCTGTCAAGAACTAAACGAGCCTACTTTCCCGCATACTGACCTTGGCATTTGAGCACATGTGATCGATGTTCTCTTAATTATCTGAAACTGAAAATTAAATCAAACCTACCTTTTTAGCACGTAAAGTTGATTTCTAAAACAAATATGCCTTAACTTTCTGAACGGGGTTACTTCATTCTGAATTTACAATTATTATTAAAATAATTTTCACACATTTCTGTATTTCATTCATTGTGCCCCAAGACATAAGCTCAAAGTAAACTAGCCTGAAAGCAACAATATTTTTGTCCCTTCAGAAACTTTTATTGAATCAATACCTTCTTTGTCCACCATTCTTTTTAAGGCTGTTATCAAAGCAAATCATAACGTCAGTTGATCGGACTATTTATTATGCCACACAATCGGAAATAAATCGAGCCCATTAGGAGGGAGCCTCCTTAATTCCTGCTTCAAGTCAAGACTTTCCTTCCTCCTACTTCAGAATGTCATCGAGAGGGAATTTCCTTTTATTCCCTTTAACACTGGAAGTATTTGTCTAAGGGCTGCATCAAGAACGGAATCCAAATATCTTTCTCTCAATGGTCCTAAATTTTCCCTACAGTAATTGAGTTTGGGTAATGTGGGAGAGATGCCAGAAGCATTTCTTTTTTCCTTGAAGGTATCTTTTCTTTTTTCTGTTTTCCCTCTTTTCAAAATGTAACTATCTTTTTTAGTTTAATGAGTTCCTCGTCAGTGGATGGAGAATTTTTCTTTCGCTGATGTCAAAGTAATCGCAGCCAATGAAATTGTTTGATATTCTAGAGAAAGTACTTAAAAACAACTGCAAAGGAATTTCAATGGAACTCGAATTCGAAAACGGATTTCAAGGAGTGAAGAAGGGTTGTGATATAAAGAGTTTGGATGGTGTTTTCACCAGAGCGACTTTAAGTTCCATCAAAACTTTCAATAGAGGATCGTTATCAAAGAGGATGTACGTATCAACAAAACGAGAGAAAGTATTCAGCTGTTTATTTTAAAAAGAAGTTATGTATTTGTTTCAGCCTATCCAATAAACATGGAAAAGATTCAGGAAAATCGCTTACCCCCATGCAACTATATAGATATATACACATAAGTGCATCCATTTAATAAATGACCCATTGTTGTTTGAATTTACGTTGAAATTAGCCATTTATTTGATGAACACACTGCACAAACCATCGAATGGTGTGCCAGCGTGCCGGCATTTGAGGAAATTGTACTACATTAGTTGTATCAATACCAATACAAAAAACTCAAATTAAGCTACGAGAAAGATAAACCAAAGTACAGGCCGTTTTAGTCCTTCTATCTGTTATAAAATCATCATCCTACTTCTTATAGTTATGACCACAATCTATGTACAGGTAGTTATCAAAATAATGGAAACACTTGAGATTCATAAGAAAAATCTACCGTTCATCGCAAAATAAGCGATCAATTGTTCTTTAACTTTAGTCATACAAAATATAGACTTCACCGGACATTTCCACATTGAAATTAAATCACTCAGGCCTTTGGGGGACGATAAAAAGGGGGTGGAAGGAAAAACCGCTTTTTGACCATAACTCTTCGAAAATAGCTCGGAAAAAGCTATGAATTTCAGTAATTAATTAGCATACTATGTATAATTACTGTACAAATTTTTATGAACGTACTACTAATACTTCCGAAGATATGAAACATTTTTTAAAAAACGGCAATTTTATTTGAAGGGTTTTTGGCTCATAACACGCACAGTTTCTGATCAAAACTTATCAAAACTTCAGGAAAGATGACAAAATACAAGAGAAAGAACATACTACAACGGTAAATAAAAATATTAAAAACCCGATGAGATATGAACGTTGAAAGGAAATAATTTTTCACGGCGCATGCGCGAACGACAGAAATTTATAACTACAAAAATATTGTACCCTGATTTATACTGCATCTTACAAAAAAAGTTTCAGTTGAATATCATGAAAATTGAAAAAGATATCAGCGATCTAGTGAGCTGTATTTTATTCATTCACAGACAATACATAAGTAGTGAGGGAGTGTCCACAAAGAGCTATTTTTAAATTAAAGGTGATTGCGTCATCGTTCAAAACCAACGTTTCAGGGAGTGTTTGAATACTTTTGGCCACCTACGTGTAAGGTCTTTTTGGCCGAATAGGCGAAATGTGACTTCTATGCTGAAAATAAATTTTCAAACTGCGTACAATTTAACATTGAAAAAAAATGCTCGATTGTCACCACACTATTTGTGAACAACCCCCCGCCATTTATGTATTGTCAGCGAATGAATGAATTACAGCTAACTAGATCGCTGATATCTTTTTCAATTTTTACGATATTCAACTGGAACTTTTTTTATTAGATGCAGTATAAACCAGGCAACAATATTTTTGTAGTTATAAATTTCTGTCGTTCGCGCATGCGCCGTGAAAAATTATTTCCTTTCAACATTCATATCTCATCGGATTTTTAATATTTTTATTTACCGTTTTAGTATGTTCTTTCTCTTGTATTTTGTCATCTTTCCTGAAGTTTTGATAAGGTTTGATCAAAAACTCTGCGTGTTATGAGCCAAAACCCTTCAAATAAAATTGCCGTTTTTAAAAAAATGTTTCATATCTTCGGAAGTATCAGTAGTACGTTCATAAAAATTTGTACAGTAATTATACATAGTATGCTAATTAATTACTGAAAGTCATAGCTTTTTCCGAGCTATTTTCGAAGAGTTATGGTCAAAAAGCGGTTTTTCCTTCCACCCCCTTTTTGTCGTCCCCCAAATATCTGAGTGATTTAATTTCAATGTGGAAATGTCCGGTGAAGTTTATATTTTGTGTGACTGAAGTTAAAGAACAATTGATCGCTTATTTTGCGATGAACGGTAGATTTTTCTTCTGAATCTCAAATGTTTCCATTATTTTGATAACTACCTGTACTACAATGCAATCAATGTGGTACAAAGTAACCGTCTTTGACTGTAATATCTATAAGGATATTTTGAATTGAATTATGTTTAGCCACAATTCATTATTCCAATAATCAAATCCATCCCATAGAGGTATTTTGAGAGTGTCTTATTAAAATTAATTTTATTTCGCAATCATTTTACATATTAAATGGGTATAACTTTTCTTCAATCACTTGAAATCTAACGATGTCCACCCTTTAAAACATTATGATGACTTTAAAGCAATTACTAAATAATTCGCAGTTAGCCAAACCAATTAATAGTTAATTGATTTCAGAGCCGCTGTTTGCTGTAATGTCTTAAGCGGATATCACACATTTTCATTCAACTCTATCTGCCAGAAATAGACAGTTGTATGAAAAGTTAAAATATTTATCTAAAAGAGCTAGTACTTTTTGGAAAACTATTAAACTATTTCTTATACCTGTTTCTATACTCATTTCCAAAGGTTAAGCACAAATCTATAGAAACATCGCACAAGTTTAGCTCTAAAGTAAAGAGCAGCTTCTGCAAAAGTGACCTATTCTGAGGTTTGGGAGGTCGTAGCAATGAATTTTTGGGTAACCCTGACAGCAACATGGTAGAGGGTAACCGTAGACTATCAATAGTGATTGCATTGAAAAGAGGTCCAGCTTTAGAGAAATAAAATAAAACTAATTTTTAATGCAAATTTTTAAATAATTCATTGAGACCGCAGCATGATCTGAAAACATGTGGCCGGCAAAAAAATGTGGGGGCCATGGGAGGCTCTTTTTTTAGCCTACTTTCCCGTTAAAAATGAAGGAAAGACGAAAAAAGTATTAAAAGTAGCTTAATGCATCTAAAAAATATCGCCAAGTCCAAAAAAGATCGCCAAGTTAAAAAAATATCGCCAAGTCCAAAAAATATCGCCAAGTTAAAAAAATAAAAAGGTAAAATGAATATCGTAAAATTAAAAATTTGAAAGTAGGGTATTGAGATGGGGAATTTGTGTGTCGGTCGGTCGCTCGGTCGGTCGGACAGTCCGTCTGTCTGTCCCCCCCCTAATAACTTTTGAATGAACATTCCGATTTGGACAAACTTTTTTTTGATGGAAAGATCTCGGTGAGTACAGCTCATTCCCATATTTGATTTTTCGATTTGTACAATTTTTTATTCAACTTTGAACCGTTCAAACAACCTGTCCTGCGATGCTAACTTTTGAATGAACAGTCCGATTTGAACAAACTTTTTTTTGTTCGAAAGATCTTTTCAAGGATACTTCATTCCCGTATCTACATTTTCGATTCGAACAATGTTTCGTTCAACATTGAACCGTTCAAACAAGCTGTCACCCCTAATAATTTTTGAATGAACAGTCCGATTTAAACAATTTTTTTTGTTCGAAGCATCTCGGCATGGATACTTTATTACCGTACTTAAATTTTGAATTTGAACATTTTTGGTTCAACATTGAACCGTTCAAGCAACCTTTCCCCACCTAATAACTTTTGAGTGAACCGTCCGAATGGAATAAACATTTTTTTTGTTCGAAAGATCGCGGCGAGTACAGCTCATTCCCATATTTAATTTTTCGATTTGTACAATTTTTGGTTCAACTTTGAACCGTTCAAACAACCTGTCCCGCGATGCTAACTTTTGTGTGAACAATCCGATTTGAACAAACTTTTTTTTGTTCGAAATATCTTATCAAGGATACTTCATTCCCGTATTTACATTTCCGATTTGAACAATTTTTCGTTCAACATTGAACCGCTTAATCAAGCTGTCACCCTAATAACTTTTGAGTGAACAGTCCGATTTAAATAAACTGTTTTTTTATTCGAAGGATCTCAGCAAGGATACTTCATTGCCGTATTTAAATTTTCCATTTGAGCATTTTTTCGTTCAACATTGAACCATTCAAGCAACCTTTCCCCACCTAATAACTTTTGAGTGAACTGTCCGAATGGAATAAAATTTTTTATTTTGTTTGAAAGATCTCGGAGAGGCTTTCCCATACATTCCCATGTTTCGCTTTTTGATTTGAACCATTTTTTCGTTCAATATTGAACCGTTCAGAAAAAAAAAATAACATTAGCGGCTACGGGGAATTTAAGTTGAATGTTGATCCTGAATTTAAAGTCGGATTTCCTTCAAACTGACTTTGTAAGAAATTGATTTTGATAAATAATGTTTGTAAAGTACTTTTCTGAGTAATCTTCTGTGAGGACTCTGATTCCGACTCCGACTCCGCGAACATGGCGGAAATGTAGGCTCAGAAAAAAAAATGATTGAACGTGCAGACGATTTTTTGTTTATTTATTCATTTGTTTTATTTTATTTATTACTAGCTGTGGGGCCCGGCGTTGCACGGGCTTTAAAGTAGTGATGAAAATTTAAATAAACTACTCGCCGTCAAGGCGGTATATAATGATATATAACCGCCAAGGCAGCTCGCCTTTAAAGAAGCGAGGAAAGTTTCAGCAAACTACTCGCCGCCAAAGCGACTCGCCTTTAAAGTAGTAAGGAAACTTAAAACAAATTACTCGCCTCCAAGGCGGCTCGCATTTAAAGGAGGGAGGAAAGTTTTAGCGAAACCGGTTCACAAAAAACTACTCCCCGCTAAAGCGGCTCGCTAAAAAACTTTCCCGCATAAAAAAGTCAATCGCATTATCTGCACATGCTTCCTCAAGAATTAAAACAATGTCAAGTAGCACATATTTAACACTCTCCCTAATAAACAAATACAATTCCCTACCAAAAATAAATATTTCCAAACCGCTCTCTTCCTGTAACATTAATTGCAAAATTCCAAACAAAAAAGTTGTTTTAATATTTAGATCGCAGCCAAAAAAAGTCCCTGCTAAAAACATGAATTACAATTTAATTTGAAACACATTTTCAAAATGGTACCAGAAAAAAAATATAAGCCATTAAGGCAGGGATTCAAGTGAAACAGGCAATCGCAAATTACAATCGCGACTGGAAATGAATTACATTAGAACGTTTCTTGATAAAAACATCGTGACGTCAGCGTGACGTTTGCCTATGAAAAACGAGCTAGATAAAATGTCACAGCCTACTTGGCGAATAAGAGGAGATCGCTGAGTGCTTGTGAGCTCTTATTGGCTCCACCCGTAGTGACGTCATGTCAATTCAAGTTGATGATAATGTAATTCACTTCCAGTAGCGATTGCAATTCGAAGCGATCGCAGTGCTGTTTCACTTATATCCCTGCCTTAGTATGCAGGAATTCAAGCGAAACACGGACGATCGCATTATTTGCCTTGTTGAAACGCCGTAAAATGAAATGCCTTTAAGAAACGAAATGAAGAAAAGGACACCAACAATGAATTTAAAAGATGTCGCCATAGCAACGCAATAAAACTTTAATAGTTTGATCAGGAAAGAGGTTTTCGAACTCAAAGTTCAAACGCTTGTAACTTTTTTTTCTGGTGGAGAAAAAAGCTTGGTTCTTCGACTGTAAGTCGAATCAATTCTGGGGTTAAAAATATCGCTCTATCCAATGGCGTAAAAATCAAAACTGTGGAATAATTAGTTATTTTTTATTGACGGTTTTAATGAACCAAGTATTGCAAGAAATCGGGTGAAGCCTTGCAAAAGGCAAGTTTAAAAATTGAATAACTCGTGCTGTGTTTAAGTTAGAGAATCGGAACAAACTGCATAGGACGGACAAAATCTGCTTCCAACGATATATAACATTAATATGTGTAAGTAATTTTTAACCCCAGTATTCGGCGATTTATGAAAAAATTGCCTTGAATTCGAATTAAAAACGAATCGCTTATCGAATCTTTTCAAACTATAGCCTAAAGTCTTTCTGGATAAATGGACTATTCAACACAAAAAGAATTTTTCAAATCGAACCAGTAGTTCCTGAGATTAGCGCGTTCAAACAAACAAACAAACAAACAAACAAACTCTACAGCTTTATATATTAGTAAAGATTATTATTATTATTTTTTGTAACAAAAATTTTTCATTCACGAGAACATTTTATTCTTTATTTATATTTGACAACTGGCAACGGATTAAAAAAGAAATTCGAGACATTTTATTAACGGACGAGTTTTTTTTTCTTTTTTTTTCTTTCTTTGATAAAATGTGTTTTGATGTACTTTGTACTTTTAATTTTTTTTTGAAAACAATTGAAAATTTTTTCTACGGAGGAACTGTAACAGTTACACTCTTTAAAAGGTGCGACAAAACTTTATTTATTCGTTAATTACTTTTTACGTGTCTATTTCATCTGATGAGAGGAGTATATTTTGCTTTTCGAAATCAGCTTTAAGTGCTAAAAAGGTATGTTTGACATAATTTTCAGTCTCAGATAATCAAGAGAATAATGATCAGATGCGAGAATGCCGATGTCGATGAACGGGAAAGTAGGCTCCTTTAGTTCTTGACAGAACTTCTTATTCCCTCTTCAATAGTTTGAGAGACAATCCTTTTAGGAGCCCCTATATTGCCAATTCCGATTCTGTTCCGGAAATTAACTTGTTCCTTTCCGAACGTAACTTTTGGGAGTGAGTATTATTTGTGTATCGTACCTACGTCTAGTTTTAACCTGTTCATTATTTTCTTTTCTATTAATCTATCTGCACTCCATAAGGACGTTTCATTGCTTTTATATCCATTTAAATTTGCTATTTAACGTTTTTGATAGACTACAAAAGGAAGAGCTTAGTAAATAGCCACATCATCAAACACATAGTTCCTTTTTTTTTTGGATAATTAGCTTTTTTTATATCGGTATTTATTAAATTAATGATTCGCTCAATCCATAGTTCTTTAATGAAAAGAATGGGTGAAAATACCGCCTGTATATAAGATAAACTAGACGTTGGTAAAACGAAGGGAAGATGGGCTAAAGGGAATACATTAACCGATCATAATATTTTCATAAACAGACAGTGAGTTTTAAAAAATATCTTCGACATCATTAATGTTTTGTCTTTCATTTCCTTGCACACGAAGCCATAGTTCATCTTATATTACAAAATGCAAAAAGACTCCAAACAATGAAGACCACGCGTAGGAAAGGAAAAGATGTAACACGGCATCTGAAAACAAAAGATTCTCCAAAAAATGCCTCATCAAATCTTAGGACATTCAAGCTTGGAAACGAGGGTCAAAAGAATGACAAGTTTTGAATACATTAGTTCTCCAACCCATATGACAAGTATGAGTGGAAAAAAAAAGTAATAACGCACAAGAGCTCTTTCGTCGTTGCACTTTTTAAAATCTGAGTTGATGAAACAATCTGACATTTTGGACAAGGAAAAAAACTGTCCAAGATTGACGATGCTATAAATAATGACTGGAAGAATTTTACGCCAAAAAATAGGGCTTTGAAAATTGCTTCCGTTTTTACCATCATGATGAAAAAACGATACAAAACGGGACGCTTTATCATCACGGCTATAAATATTTTGTTCTTGTTTTAATGCATTTTAAGGCAATTTATCTTCTTCAATTTTTATGCTATAGGCTTTAAGGATATTCCAGAGTGTTTTTTAAAGCAATGCCTAAGTGACACGAATAGATAGTGTAACGAACAGGAAAGAAAAAAAAAATCTAAAGCGTAACACTGAGAGCTTGAATTGTTAATTTATAAAATTAAATTTCCTGAAAAATAAAACCGAAATACATGGTATTGCGTAGTTTATGTAAGTAATATATGTTTGTGTTTCTGTTCACGAACACATGCATTTGCACGTAGAGTCATAGAATATGTTGCACATTCTTTAAATGTATATACGGGCATTGAAGAACAATCACTCACAGTTGCCTCTAAAAATATGCCAGAGCTTATTGAAAACAAAAAAGGTATTTTAACACACTCACCTACTAAAGCACCGTGCTTTCAACCTCTAGCATTAAAGGAATAAATTAATAAATTAAACTGTGAGAAAGTTAACCCCTAAGTGCCGCACGTTTCTTCGTGGCAGTGAAAACAAGTGCGCCCCATCACGTACGTATTTCTTTATTTATTGATTAATTTACATTCTTTTACCTATTAGTTCACTTATTTATTCATTCGTTAACTGATTTTCTTATTCGTTCGCTATTTTATTCACTCATTTCTCTTTCTCATAAATTAATGAGTTCATTAGTTTGTTTATTTATTTATTCGTTAATTTTTCCTCAATAAGTCATTTATTCATTGGTTTACACGTCCATTTGATGAAAATTACTGTTAATCATAAAATAGAAAATTTTTTATAGTAAAAATATTGCATTTTTTCCTTTGCCCCATGGTTTTTTAAGGTGGAAAATTTCTACTTTTTTTTAAAGGTGCAAAATAACTGCCAAAAATGAAAAATAATATTTCGATACAAGTTGTCATTCAAAATACATTACTCAGTCTTTATGTACAATAATTTTTCGCACAAATTTCCGATGCGTTCATTTTGAAATAGGTTAGCTATCTTAACTATTTCCCTTGCCCCGCATTCCCTACCTTCCTTTGACACTTTCACAGAAAGAAAATGACTTGAAAATGCTGCTTCGTGTCTGCTAGTTGGAGTGTTCATTCACTTTATAAGGACGCTTTTCCTCATTTCAACCCCTAACAAGAAGTTCTGTCAAGAACTAAACGAGCCTACTTTCCCGTACATCGACATCGGCATTCTAGCATCTGATCATTATTCTCCTGATCATCTGAGACTAAACATTATGTCAAACATACCTTTTTAGCACTTAAAGCTGATTTCTAAAAGCAAAATATACCCCTCTCATCAGATGAAATAGAGACATAAAAAGTAAATAAATGAATAAATGAAGTTTTGTCGCACCTTTTAAAGAATGTAACTGTTACAGTTCTTCCGCAGAAAAATTCCTCAATCGTTTTCAAAAAAAAAAAAAAAAAAAAAAAATTAAAAGTACAAAGTACATCAAAACACATTTTATCAAAGAAAGGAAAAAAAACTCGTCCGTCGATAAAATGTCTCGATTTTCACTTTTAAACCGTTGCCAGTTGTTAAATATAAATAAAGAATAAAATGCCCTCGTGAATGAAACACTTTTGTTACAAAAAAAATCGTCTGCCAAAAAAAAAAAAAATAATAGTAATAAATACAATAACACAAATGAATAAATAAACAAAAAATCGTCTGCACAGTCAGTCATTTTTTTCTGAGCCTGCAGTTCCGCCATGTTTGTGGAGTCGGAGTCGGAATCAGAGTCCTCACAGAAGATTATTCAGAAAAGTACTTTACAAACATTATTTATCAAAACCATTTTTTTTACAAAGTTAGTTTGAAGGAAATCCGACTTTAAGTTCCAGGATCAACATTCAACTTAAATTCCCCGTAGGCGCTAATGTTAAATTTTTTCTGAACGGTTCAATATTGAACGAAAAATGGTTCAAACCAAAAAGCGAAATAAGGGAATGAACCTCTCCGAGATCTTTCAAACAAAAAAAAGTTTATTCCATTCGGATGGTTCACTCAGAAGTTATTAGGTGGGGAAAGGTTGCTTGAACGGTTCAATGTTGAACGAAAAATGTTCAAATTGAAAATTTAAATACTGTAATGAAGTATCCTTGCTGAGATCCTTCGAACAAAAAAAAAAGTTTATTTAAATCGGACTGTTCACTCAAAAATTATTAGGGGTGACAGCTTGCTTGAGCGGTTCAATGTTGAACGAAAAATTGTTCAATTCGGAAATGTAAATACGGGAATGAAGTATCCTTGATAAGATCTTTCGAACAAAAAAAAGTTTGTTGAAATCGGAATGTTCACTCAAAAGTTAGCATCGCGGGACAGGTTGTTTGAACGGTTCAAAGTTGAACCAAAAATTGTTCAAATCGAAAAATCAAATATGGGAATGAGTTGTACTCGCCGAAATCTTTCCAACAAAAAAAAGTTTGTTCAAATCGGAATGTTCATTCAAAAGTTATTAGGGGGGAAAGGTTGCTTGAACGGTTCAATGTTGAACTAAAATTGTTCAACTCGAAAAATCAAATATGGGAATGAGTTGTAATCGCTGAGATCTATCCAACAAAAAAAAGTTTGTTCAAATCGGAATGTTCATTCAAAAGTTATTAGGGGGGAAAGGTTGCTTGAACGGTTCAATGTTGAACAAAAAATTGTTCAAATCGAAAATGTAGATACAGGAATGAAGTATCCTTGAAAAGATCTTTCGAACAAAAAAAAGTTTGTTCCAATCGGACTGTTCACTCAAAAGTTAGCATCGCGGGACAGGTTGTTTGAACGGGTCAAAGTTGAACTAAAAATTGTTCAAATCGAAAAATCAAATATGGGAATGAGCTGTACTCGCCGAGATCTTTCCAACAAAAAAAAGTTTGTCCAAATCGGAATATTCATTCAAAAGTTATTAGGGGGGGACAGACAGACCGACCGACAGACCGACACACAGACCGACACACAAATTCCCCATCTCAATACCCTACTTTCAAATTTTTAATTTTTCGATATTCATTTTACCTTTTTATTTTTTTAACTTGGCGATATTTTTTGGGCTTGGCGATATTTTTTGGACTTGGCGATATTTTTTGGGCTTGGCGATATTTTTTGGACTTGGCGATATTTTTTGGGCTTGGCGATATTTTTTGGACTTGGCGATATTTTTTGGGCTTGGCGATATTTTTTGGACTTGGCGATATTTTTTGGGCTTGGCGATATTTTTTAGGCTTGGCGATATTTTTTGGACTTGGCGATATTTTTTGGACTTGGCGATATTTTTTAGGCTTGGCGATATTTTTTGGGCTCGTTTAAGTTGGACTGTTCACTCAAAAGTTATTAGGGGTGAGAGCTTGTTTGAACGGTTCAATGTTGAACGAAAAATTGTTCAAATCGAAAATGTAGATACGGGAATGAAGTATCCTTGAAAAGATCTTTCGAACAAAAAAAAGTTTGTTCAAATCGGACTGTTCATTCAAAAGTTAGTATCGCGGGACCGGTTGTTTGAACGGCTCAAAGTTGTACCAAAAATTGTTCAAATCAAAAAATCAAATATGGGAATGAGCTGTACTCGCCGAGATCTTTCCAACAAAAAAAAGTTCGTCCAAATCGGAATGTTCATTCAAAAGTTATTAGGGGGGGACAGACAGACCGACAGACCGACCGACCGACAGACCGACCGACAGACCGACACACAAATTCCCCATCTCAATACCCTACTTTCAAATTTTTAATTTTTCGATATTTATTTCATTTTTTTGTTTCTTTTTGACTTTTTTTTACTTGGCGATATTTTTTGAACTTGGCGATATTTTTTGGACTTGGCGATATTTTTTGGACTTGGCGACATTTTTTAGATGCATTAAGCCAATTTTAATGCTTTTTTCGTCTCTTTTATTTTTAACGGGAAAGTAGGCTAAAAAACATGATATAGTACTTCGAAAGTTCTCCAATTTTTTTGAAAATAATTTTATACAGCATTTAAATTTTTTTGTACTGTAATGTGGCAAATGTTAAAGTTTTAATGATGTTATGAATTAAAAAAAAAATTAAATTGCACTTACTAGTCGGACTGCCCTATGCAGATCTCACGATGCAAAACTGGACTTCGAATTTAACTTTGTTAAGAGTATTTAAGCCAAAACATGCAAGGGACCCTCTGCATGCATCATAGTTATAAGACATGAACGTTGACGATTTTCTTCATTTAAAAATCCAACAACTGGAGCTAGGTTTGAGCCTGTGACCGTAGATGCACGAGGCCAAAGCTAACCACTATGCTACTCAGCCAACTTTGATTTGTTGGATATAAAATTAAAAAAATGTATGTAGAGTAAATTAAAATTTTTCAAATCAACATTCATCTATATCAAAAAGGCGTTAACAACAAGGCAGACATAATCGGGAACAAAAAACGTTTTTAATCCGGACCTACAATATCTTCAGAAGTTATTCTAATTATTTTGTTCGAAATATTTTTGAAACAACCGAAAAAACGAGCATTCAACAAAAATTCTTCAACAAGTAAGAAAATCCCTGTAATTCCAATTACAAAACGTATTTTTCTCTTGCGCAGCATTACTCGGAATTCCTTTCTTACACTTATTTTTTTCTCAATTGTAACGGAGACTAACGTCATAAATTTGTTTCATAACTGGTGTAATAACTCTTGTCAAATCCAATTTCCGTAAATTATTGAAAACAACAGAAAAAGATCGCTTTTCGAGATTAATATCTGATAAATATTTTTGCTAATAAAATTTACTTTCTTTTTTATTCAGTTTTTGAAATACCATGCTACGGTAAATGGAAATCTAAAATTACTGTTTTTCTATCTTAGTCTGTCATTATAGCTGTAGGTGAAGCTGATTATATTTTTCAAAAAAATGCGTAAACGAAACGGTAATTATAATTAATGGAAAGAAAAAGGACTACGCATTACATGTTTTGAGCTGCGGAAATGAAATAGTTTTTTAAACCATTTTTTTAAACTGAAGGTGAAACTAATTACAAATAAAAAAGTAAAAAAACTAATTACAAATAAGAAATTAAAAAGGACATTTTAAATGATGCATCAAGAGAATCGCCTTCTTACAGTTACTTTAATATTTAAGAGATATAAAATGTGTTTCTCAATAATTAATCTGATTTTTTGACAAATGAAATAAAAGAAAAAGTTAAAAACTTTCAGATTTTTATTGAAGTCATTTCAAAACGTTGTTGAAAATTTCATAATTTATTTATAGTCTATGAATATACTTTATTTCTTAAGTTTCATTAATAAATACTAGTAAAATGAAAATAAACTGAAGCAAGTTTTCGATAATTTTTACCTTCATCAATAAATTAGATTTCCATTTAAATTAATGTATTTATATTGTCACATGCTATTCACATATTTAATGAATTTTGTTCAGCATGTATGATCACAAAAAATCCCATTAATATAATCAAATTATTGTAAAGATAATACAAAAACGCTTAGTGAAACCGAAATCTAACCAAGGTATTTTTTAACTTTTGTGAAAAGGATGTAAGAAAAAACACTACTGAATTCAAATGTGATATATAATATTTAAATGGTAAAAATATCAGGAATTAAAAGAAAAATGCATAAAATGTTCATTAAATAATTTTAAACACTACAACTAAGTTGAACAATTTAATGATAAGTCAAAATTCAAAACTATTGGTATGTCTGATTTTTTTTTTTTAATTTATACGACTACTTTTGCTTGCTTAATGCTTCTGCGACTTTGATATTACTGAACGTAAATTTGCATAGAACATTGTTGAGTAAGGAAATGAAAAACTGGTTACGTGGTTGTAAGGTACTAAAGAACGGAGTCTTTAAATAAAAAAAATAACAAAATCATTTCATTCATAGAAATATACGAAATGAGTCAACTAAATCCAACCTAAGATTAACCCGTGCTGATAACAAACTGCTTGTTGATTACACTTTGGCATTTCTGATAACGATAAATTCACGATATATCAATTTTTTGCTACACTAAATTAAACAAAAGAGATGGCCTTATTGGCATACGTGAACTAACTTGGCACACTTAACTTATTCAAGGTTGTGTAAAAATAAATAAATCCAGAGCACAGGGATTAGGTTTTTTTGTTTCAGTGATGTTTTTGAGTACTCTTATTTCAGGTTGATATCTAATCCATCCCGATGTGTTGCTTTATATTGCAACAGAAGCATTTGTGTTGACATCTGCACTGGTAAACCCAAAACATAAGAATATAAAAGATATAACGTACATAGCTGAAAGTCAAAAGTGGGGGAAGAAAAAGCTAAATCAGGCTTAGCTGATTTTTTAAAAGTTGAAAAATGATCAAAACGGTATAATTTTGTTTTCATTAAGGTCAAAAGTGAGGTTGATTTTTTTTTTCTTTCTTTTGTAGTTTCGTGATTTTATTTATTTGTTTTTTAAACGAGTTTCTAAAGGTCGTTCAGTGTGACCAATATCAAAATGTTCACATTAACAGTTGGTTAAACACAGTTTAAGTTATTTAAGGAAATTTGAAAGACGAAAAACAACACTTCTGTCCAAAAAATTGAAACACAACGCAAATCGGTTTATAAAGCAGTGAGTAACCGCCCCTAAGCACGCATGTTCCTGTCTTAGCCCTTGCTTAGGGGCTGTTACTCACTGCTTTATACCCGAGCTCTGCCTTAAAATTTACGAGTTGTACCGTTCCCATGTGCGGTCGCTCGCTGGTATTCAAATTTCAAATTAGCTACCAGTTTTTTTCAGCTCTCTTTGCTCTATAAGAGGATTTTTGCCTCCAACTCGTTCACTTTCGTATTCCATGTTGATAAGAGCATCATAAATCCGAAACAGCTGTCCATGGATCGAAATGAACGAATTGGCGGTGTATCGCATGCAAATCGGTTTGTTCGAAATAGTTTCAACTTCAACGCCACTTGTTATTTTGCCATATATCACATTTAATACACTAAAATATAAATAAGTTGAAAATCTGAAGTTTTCAACAACTTAAGATAGACTCATTGAAGATGCCATTAAATCAATTTTGAATTTATAAGTATCAGCGCAAATTCAATGGAAAATTTAAATGGATTTATTTTTCAAACTTTGCAAATGCAGGATAATTTCTTTATTTTTGTCCACCTAAACATGCTCACTTCTTGCTATCCTTTGAGGAATAAGGTTTTACTGCCTTAATAGTATCTTTACAATACTTATCAACAATGTAGGATGTTTTATTAAATTATTTGTTATTTTCACAAGCAAATCTAATGATGCCAAATAGTTTTTTTAAACGAAAACCGAATTTAAACTAAAATGATTTTTTAAAGTATTCTCCCTATAGTCTGAACAAGAGTTAAAAGCTAGAACACATGCTTATCATTTTTTTAAAATCAGGTTTTTCTTTGTTAAACCTTCTCTGAACAGCATTACACGTTAAAAAAAATCAAGTTCTTTACAAAAGTTTTATTACCGCAAAACATGGTGGACCAGATGATGGATAAAATTGCAATTTTACGCCAAAAGTGAAGGGCATTTCTGTTTGATTTTATGGCACCATCTTATCCTCAATGCTTTGCCAGACAGCTGCGATTTGAGAAACATTTAAGAAGTTTTTCCCTTGCATCAAATCCAGCTTTACGGACGTCGAAAGAGTTTAAGGAAAGAAAGTTTCAAGAATAAAGCTATCAAAATGAAGGCCTACAAATTACTTTTTTTGAAATCGCCGTTTTAGGAGACTCTTAAATGGAGAAAAAAGTTTGCCAATGTTTGCTTGGATGTTATTTGCAGAATTTTGGGAGTAAAAATAATATATATTAAATTTTTTGTGACTTTTTTCCCTTAAACTGAAGTAAGTAGATTTCCACTGAAAGCAATTTTGTAATTCAAGCATTGCAAGTTAACTTATCTGCAGTAAAAGTTATCAAAATATTTTCTCAAAAAGTGCAAATGAACTAGGGGTGCGACATCGAAGGCAAAACATCGATGTTAGAAATTACAACATCGATGGTATTGATACATCGACCAAAAAACATCGATGTTCTCAAACATCGATGTTTTAAAACATCGATCTTTTAACAAATATTTTGCGTACATTTTTGAATATACTATACTACAAAGTAACACACATGAAAATCTGTAACAAATGTTTTCAAGAGGGTCAGAGAAATGTTTTGGCATTGTGTCAATGCGTTAAATAAAACTATTATTTCAAAAATGTCAAAGTAAAGCCAGTAATACATTTTATAATATATTTATTAATTTAAGCAATTCAAAAGAATAAGTACTCGACAAATACATTGAAAGTACT
Organism: Uloborus plumipes; assembly: GCA_038373865.1. Taxonomy (NCBI): domain Eukaryota; kingdom Metazoa; phylum Arthropoda; class Arachnida; order Araneae; family Uloboridae; genus Uloborus; species Uloborus plumipes. The sequence continues at coordinate 43,330 of JAXGGA010003254.1, read as the reverse complement.
GAATTTTGAGTCCGTGATACAAGTTAATAGGAATAATTTCGCAACATGTATTGATTTAAACCTTGAATAGAATAAAAACTGAAAAAAAAAAAAAACATGCAAAGATTTATTCAAACTAGTTATAGAAAAAGGAAATATTTTCTATTTGAATAATACTGAAATTAATCTACCTCGAAAATGAATCAAAGAAAAAATGTATCATAGCACTTACCATCAGTTCAATGATGAAAAAGAATTATTTTGATTATATGAAACACAAATTTGTTTCAAACAATGAACAATTATTATTAGGAGCAAGAAATGTGAATTTACGAACATCACCGCACTTAGCAAGTCAACTGAAAAAAAAACAGACCTGAGAAGGTTTTTCTGTCGCCGTTAATGTTTATGATGTGTCAAGAAAAAATCCCTCTGTTTATTTTTAATGCATTCATTATTCAGTAAAAGAGGTATAGTTTTGGGAAATTCCAGGCTCACCGGCAGCAACAGATTTACTTTTCTCTCTTTTTCTAATACTATTTTTCAGCCATTGCGGATGAAAGACATACATGAGCTTAATTCGCATGGTAAATCATTGGAGCTCAGCTGTAGCACTTTTCAAATGTAGACGAATTTTTGCATGTTTGACGGGAATTTAGATTTTTTGGGTTTGAAAATAAGATTCAATAAATGATAACTAAAGCGCTCCTGCACTATTTTTTGTCAGACATTGAATCCGGGTGCATATCGTATGTATTAGGGTTACGACATTGGTGATGATGTTTCTGAAATTGAATGTTGTTGGGTCTATTTTTTAATGTAGATGGTTTTTTCATTTTGAAGATGATGCTTTTCCCTCGATGTCACTTCTCTGTGAGAAATTTTATTACATTTTTAATTAAAAATGAAAAAACATCGACATCGGAAAAAACATTGCACCCAAAACATCGATGTTTTAAAAACATCGACACCAAAGCATCGATGTTAAAAACATCGATGGTTTAACAAAAACATCGAGGCTTCCAAAACATCGACATCGATGTCGCAGCCCTAAAACGAACTATTATTATTTGTAAGTGCTATTTGCTCATAGTGCTATTTTTCTTGATGATACAAACCTCCTGCCCCCCCCCTCCCCCAAGTCGCCACGGGGGCACTATGCACGTCACTGGTAAAAGGCATACATGGCTTTCCATCTAGGAAGAAGCAATAACGAAAAAAATATATTTTCAGTGCACCAGTATTATCAATTTTGAGTGCTGAAAATATGCAACAACGTTCACTTAAATGCTGTAAATACGTAAATCTATTCATAAAATTCCAGAAAGGCTCCCTGGGAGTTTCTGTTCATTTGCAATGTAAAAAAAGATAATTTCCTCTGATTTTAAAACATCCTATCTACATTCTTAATCCCATTTAAATCGTTGTAGGACTTATTCCAAGTACACAAAGAGTACTTACAGCGTATACAATTGCTAATGCTTTGCACTAGGGCTGCGACATCGATGTCGATGTTTTGGAAACATCGATGTTTTTGCTAAAAAAACGATGTTTTTACCATCGATGTTTGAGGTTCGATGTTTTCAAAACAACGATGTTTTGGGTTTTTTTTTTGATGTCGATGTTTTATAATCCAGCAAAAAAAGCTTGATAAAAATATGCGATATGCATACGCATAAGAAGTTTTCATCCTTAATCAGAGTTTTCAGTATTAATCTCATTAGAAAACATTTTCTATGATTATTATCGATGTTTTGCTCTCGATGTTTCTAAAATATTTCTAATTTGCTTTCGCCATTTTTTAAAAATTTATTTCATTATTGTTCTTTATGTAAATGTTTTATATTTCAGCAAAAAAAATAACAATCAAGATATGCGGCCAAAAGTTACATCCTTAAGCCCAGCCGTTACACTATCCATCGCGTTAGAAGACGTTTTTGATAGTTACCATCGATACTTTAAGATTGATGTCTTTTAATGATCATACTGTTTAGCGTTCAATGTTTTTTTTCCTTCGATGTATATTTTACACTTCAGCAAAAAACAATAAAAATATGCAATAAAAAGGATTCATCTTTACCAGTTGCAATATCTATCGTACTGAAATTGTTTTTTTTTTATTGCTACCGATTTACGGTCAACGATTTTTAAACATCGTTTTTTTCATCAAAAAAAGTTTCATAAAAATATGCGATAAATAAACGTTATACAGTTAATCAACATTTGCAGTATCTATCTCACTAAAAAGTTTTCTATAATTGACATCAATATTCATACGGTTGATGTTTTTCAGGAGACAAAAAATAAATCTAATTCAGTGATATAAAGAGGCGCAATGTATTGGGGAGTTACTGTATTACTGTACATTTAAATGTGTAAGTAATTTTTATAAAAAAGGATCGATGTTTGAAAACATCGAGGTTTTTTGGTCGATGTATCAATACCATCGATGTCTTGAAACATCGATGTTTTGCCTTCGATGTCGCACTCCTACTTTGCACGGGTTAGCTAGTATACTTAACCTCAAAAAGAAGAAACCTTCTTGAAGCTATTAGAAACTACAAATTTACGGATAATTGTTAATAATCCTTTTTAATCAAAGTAAAGCAATCAAGAGTTTAAGCAGTAAGTTACATCATCTCTTAACATGTTTCCAGTGAAGTGAGGATTTGAATAAAATCATTGAAGATAGGCAATTTGTTTTGTTATAGATTTCTATAGAGCATAAAAAAACATATTACAAGGAACTATCCTACCTCTGAGAGAAACCAAAGAAAATATCTGATCTTGTTCTTGAGCCAATATTTAGAAAAGTGCCAATTTGAAGTTGGAGTTTTCTGGAAAAAAAAATTTTTTGCAGAAAAAAACTAATATTGGATTTTAAGTCTAAATTGGGTCTAAATGCAAGAAAATAAAAGGGGGGAGGTCAAGGAAGTTATTTACCCCCTCCTTAGATTACTCACTTTTAAGCCGTTACAGATCTGATGAATGTTACAGATCTGATGTTAATATGAGCTACATATTTGAGTTTATGCTTTCAGTCTTCGTTAACATCTCTAAATATGATATCATTTCCTTGAATTTTTAACATAGAATTAAGATAATTATATTAAAATATATATATTAGGCTAAAAAATCAAATTTGATTATGAAAAAGCATTTCTTGGAAATAAAAATGAGCGATAAGGATTTTAGATAAAATAAATTATGAGATTACCAAATCCAAGCTAATAAAACATTTATTTTGTTTTAAAACAACACACAACTTCAACTTTTTCAACACACAACTCTGCTGCTTGCTTTTCTTTAATTAGTTGCAGGAAATTTAATTTCTTGATCAGAAATTCAAATTTAGCATGCTAGTTATTATCTAGTTATTTAGAGAAGTTATGAGAAATTGAAGCACCAAAAAATAAATAAATAAATAAATTAAAATAATAATAATTAATTAACTTAATTTCTGCAGTGTCAATTTTTCTTATTTTACTAACTTCTATTGTTAGGTCATATAAACCACAAATGAAGCAATTGTACTAAAACTCATTGCTTTTCATCTTTTAAGAACAAAAATATTCAATATATATGGCTAAAGTATGATTTTTGCTTTTTATAATTCTGAAACGTGTGAGTTAGTTCCGTAACATATTTGCTGTTTTTCAATGTTACCGCTCTGACTGTTACCGATCTGACAAACTGACAAAGTTTTTTTTTTATTTCCGAGTCAATCGCACTAAACCAAAATCAAACACGTGGTTTTTTCACTTGTAACAAAGGACAATACTTATATATAAAATAATTTTTAAAATAATAAAAACTGCGCATTTTAGAGCGTGTTACCGATCTGATGACTCAAATGACACACATTTTATAAAATCACTTTAAAAAATCTTACCTGCAATTTTAGATGCAGAAATGCAAATTTTTAACTACAATTCGATAAAACTTTCCACCAGGTACTCAGTATCACGTGGTATAGGTGCAGGAAATGATTTTGGGAGCCTAAACATAGATCGGAAGTTATTGTTACCACTCTGACGGCGGAACTTGGGACACGCTTATTTCGCATCAGCTAGAAAATCAGAAATCGATTAAAACAAAAATGAAGTAAAATATTAACAAAGGGGTAAAAATAGAATCGTTTTTTGTGCAAGTGCATTTTTTTGGGAAGTTAGAAAGTGCGCATGACCTGTTTGCATGCTAAGCTTTGCTACTTGGGACACGTTACCGATCTGATTTTTGATGTATAAACACAATATTTTCTGATGAAAAAAAAATTTTTTTTTTCTGATGTTATTAGATGAAATGAAAGAAAAACTTATCTTCTTTCTGGGGAAAATTATTTTTTTAACTAGTTATTGAAATACTGGTGAAAATTCACTTGGGACTCAAATTGGCACTTTTCTAAATATTAGCTCTCTTACCTAAAATTAAGAAAGACATGTATAAGTATAATACATTTGAGCTAGCTTTTTATGTATGCATAACAAAATTAATTCAACGTTTATATTAAAAATAATACACAAATTCATAAACATAATTTAAGAAATACACTCATTAGTGAATAAAACGTATGTGAAATGCGCCTAGAAGCAAAAAGGTATAAATGACAAAATCGAAAATTTGGCGGAAACTTAAAAGCAACCTTCTGTATCGTGAATGGTAGCTTTAACACGTTGGTGTCCAACCTTTTATTCACGTGGGACGTATCTTATACTAAGACGAACCCCGTGGATGAAAAACGCATAGGAAGTTAAAGATCTTATTAGATAGATAGCAAGGAAAACGTGGAAGGAGAAAAAAAATTAAAAACACAGAATTATTTTTCGTACCACATGTTTATTTTATTAATGGAACTTTTTATGTGTCTTTAAAAAAACGATTTTTGACAATCTATAAATCTAACGATTTTTGAGAATCAATTTGCAATAATAATTCTTATATCAACTAAGGATGAATATGCAATACACCGCCAACTCAGTCATTTCGACCCATGGACTGCAGTTTTGTGCTTATTATGCACTCATCACCATGGAATACGAAAGTAACCGAGTTGGAGGCAGCCCTTGATTAGGGGCGATTGCTCAGTGCTTAAAGGATGAACCAGGCCACATACGGCCCAACGGCCTTTCGTTAGGAATCCCTGCATCTACTGTACTGTGGCATATCTTAATTTAGAAAAAAAAAGTTTACATTCGCTTTCTCAAATGATTAAAACTCGCCACTCGTTCTACACTTTATTTTATCTTGGGATTTATTTCTTGGAACTTCGATAAACAAAGTTAACAACACACAGTACAGCAAAATGAATTTAATATACATGTTTCTGGGTCACAAAGAGCCCTTTCATTAATGCCAAGATATGAGCTATGGAGACGAACATCATTCAAGTTAATTTGCATTTGAGAAGAAAATGTCTTTAAATAAATTTACTATCCCCCCTCCACACACACACAAAAAGAAAGGATATTAAACAAAATTGGTTCAGCATAGAAAATACAAAAGGTCAGCATCCCATAAGCTTTCAAAAATTCACAGAAACTTTTCGCAACGAAGTAACAAAGTTGAAAACCATTCATTTCAATAACACACGTAACAGCCTTTTCGCTAAAATAGCTCTCACTTCTTCAGTTTCATTACATCGACAGAAAGAGAAAAACTTTCCAAGCACATTCCCAAACCCATAAAAACAGAAACTTCCAAAACCACGCGAACGCTTTTGCCCTCTATTTAACAAATACCAGACATACTGCAGAAGTTGGGAAAGAAACCAAGATGAAAAACACCATGGTAGATGGAGCGAAGCAAAAGAAACCAAATTCTGTCAATATCCTGTGTTATCCTAATCTAGTTACGAAAGCACGTCTGGGACTCAAAATGAAATTAGTTTTTTTTTTCTGGAAGCATTTCCTGATAAATACCGACTCGAGTTAGAAACTCGTTCTCAGAATAAAAATGAAAGACATTCAAGGGCGGAACAGAGTAATATCATAAGAGACTGAGTTGTAAGGAAATAATGTAATACCCACCAGGCATGTTTCTTTATTTTCACGGTAAATTAACATTTTTCTCTCACTTTTTGATAAAAAATAGGACGTAGAACAATCTTAATTCCCGCAAATTGTTAAGTAATTAACAGTTTTTTTGCGAGCTTGATGAAAGAATCGAAAACATCAGAACCATTTTTTGTCTTATCGCATATTGTTTAATTTCAACATGAAGGTGACGAAATTATTTCTGAGTTATTATCAGATAATTATACTGGGTCAGTATAATTATATTGTATTTAATAATTACATTAACATGCTAAATATATGTAAACATGCATGTTATATTGACATTTATACGTTGCATTCTAATGTCATGTTGAAAAGGAATTTATCTGTTCTGCTTTACGTATTTAGTTATTCTTTTTCCTTACAAATGATAAACATTTCAAGTATCAAACTTTAGTCGATATTACATACAAAATAGATTATTTAGTACATAACATGTGTGTAGTGTAGAAGCACTAGGAGATTACATCTTAAAACTAGTTAGCCATGACATATCTTAGATTTTGAATGATAAGCATTTATTTAAAAAATAATATGCAGCAATTAAACTTCTATAGTGTTTAAGGAATAGCATTTTTTAAAGTAGTTTTAATAGTATAGATGTCATTTTTTATCATAGAGAAGTTTCAGTATACAGAATGTATTCAGAAAAGAATACGCAACGGAGCAGATTCGGATATCATAAGCATCGGAGCGTATTTAGAATGGTATACGTAAGACATTCGCTTTCTCAAATGATTAAAACTCTCCACTCGTTCTACACTTTATTTTATTGTTCCTACAATTTCACTGCGTGATATGTACAAAGTATGGCTTTCTTGGGACTTCGAGAAACAAAGTTTGCAACACACAGTATAGCAAAATGAATTTAATACACATGTTTCTGGGTCACAAAGAGCCCTTTCATTAATGCCAAGATGTGAGCTATAGAGACGAACATCATTCAAGTTGACGTTTTTATATGCAGCACAGTACATATTAATCTTAGTACTTGTTAACCAAGATGCATTTGATATTTATACTAATATCCATTTTAGTCGGTGAACACAAGAGAAAGTTTATTCATCCCCATAGTATGATTTAACTTGCAAACTAATACAAGTATTAATTTTCAACAGTATCGTAAATATTTAAATAAGGAATAAGATTGGTATTTCATATGCAGATGACAGGACAGTAATCTTTAAATATATTTCACTGATATACGTTTTTCAATGAAAATAAACTTGAACCACAAGCCATTCAAATAACTGTGAATGATAATAGGTTAAGTGCTCCAGTAGTCGGCCACCATGACATAAAACTCCTAATAAATAGTACATTTTTACATTAAAATCAGATATGACGCATTCACACATTCTTGTGCCTATACTCAATCATCAACCAGTGGCAGTTAAGTTTTGGGTATTTTTTTTGAATTAGTAATGAGTCATTTCATTTTGAATGGTGTGCCCGTTATCCAAGATTGCGATTCTGCTTATTTTTCAGCTAAGATGATTCTGTGGCCGACTACTGGAGCATTTACTAGTGTTGACAACAGTTTGGATTTTAACATAATTTTTTTTTTAATTTCTAAAACAAGTAGGTGATTCACTATCAGAAAGGTTCATTCTAAAGTTTTACCTTGTTTGTGTTGCTCTATTGATAGCTGAAAGTTCTAGGTTAGCTAAGATCAACAAAAGATCTCTTAAATGGCCGACTACTGGTGCTTTTACCCTATATTGTCTTTTGGACTAGTCAGTTAATGTTTTAATCACAATACAATTTGGAATCTATTGGGCTAATTAGTCCGCGTATTTGCATCATAGCTCGTTTTATAGATTTTAAAACTAGTCACTTGAAGTACAGTTCATTTCATAGTTATAAAAAATAGCCAAAACATTTTAGCCACAGTTCATTTTATTATCTCTAGAATTAATCAGTTATACAGATCAATCACGAACAATTTATTCAGAAAAAATCTAATTTTATGTAAAAGCTTATTGCAGGTCAAAAAGAGAGTCTTTATTTTTTACTCAATAACCGTAATAGATGAAAATATAACAGAAATAATTTTTAAAAATACATGATCAGAGCCTGACTTAGCTGTTTACTGAAGCTAATTTAAGCAGCTCCTCTTTTAATGGCCCAGGTGATTTAACTTTGTTCTTTTTTGAACATATTGGATCCCACTTTAAACTTGAAAAATATCTAAGCATGCTAAAACAGCATTTTACAACTGACCAATACTGCCATAAAATCTAAGGTGTTGAAAGGGAAAAAATATTTACAGCAAGAACATCAAAGGAAACAATTGCAGGTGGCTCAAAATTCTTTAATTGTTCAGTCCTTGGAAGTTATCTAACTTGTAGTACTGTCTTATATTTACGAAGTTGCTGCAAAAGATCTATTTCCAGAAAGAACTCTCGTCTGTCCTTTTACTACTTCTATGGTGGCATCGGAAATCGATACACCCTCATTTTCTGAGGCCTTTTGTTTGCTCTGTAATGGCGCCATCGTCAATTGGCGAAAAAAATATTTTTAAACTACGAAATTGTTGGCAGATTGTTAAGGGAACTTGAGCATTAAAAATGTTCTTTTAGGCTAGCTTCGAAAACAATTGGGAATCTGAAGAAAAGTTTTCCACACTTTGGTGAAAAATTCAGCTGAATAGTTTGTGGAACGATGAAGGAATTTGGACATCTCAACAGAACTGATTGAGACCTTTGAGAAAGATTTTTAAAGTAATTAAGAACACCTTGGATTGAGTTTCTTTTCTCCCAGGAAGATCGGTTGGGGTAAGTTGAAAGTAGTTTCATCAAGGGAAAAACAATGTCATAATAGGGAAAGGTGATAGTTAAAAGTTTTTGCAATGGTATGGGAACGAAGCGCATTGGCTTTCTGGATATTATCAACAAGTTTTCTTTTTTTTTTTTTTGATATTGCTAAGTCCTCTTTGAGCAATTTCTAAACTGATACTAATCATTGCATATAAATTTCTTCCTTTTTTTCTTCAAGAAATTTTTTTGTAAATCGTGCTTTTTATTACACAATTTCACTATCTAGTCAAAAAAAAACAAGAAGTTCCGTCAAGAACTAAACGAGCCTACTTTCCCGTACATCGACATCTGCATTCTCGCATCTGATCATTATTCTCTTGATTATCTCAGATTTAAAATTATGTCAAACATACCTTTTTAGCACTTACAGCTGATTTCGAAAAGCAAAATATACCCCTTTCATCAGATGAAATAGACACGTAAAAAGTAATTAACGAATAAATAAAGTTTTGTCGCACCTTTTAAAGAGTGTAACTGTTACAGTTCCTCCGTAGAAAAAATCCTCCATCGTTTTCAAAAAAAAAAAAAAAAATAGTAATAATAATAATAGTAATAATAAAATAAATAAATAAAAGTACAAAGAGCATCAAAACACATTTTATCAAAGAAAGAAAAGAAAAAAAGAAAACAAAAAAAAAAAAAAAAAAACTCGTCCGTTAATAAAATGTCTCGAATTTCACTTTTAATCTGTTGCCAGTTGTTAAATATAAATAAAGAATAAAATGTTCTCGTGAATGAAAAATTTTTGTTACAAAAAAAATCGTCTGCCAAAAAAAAAAATAATAATAAATAAAATAAAACAAATGAATAAATAAACAAAAAATCGTCTGCACAGTCAGTAATTTTTTTTCTGAGCCTGCATTTCCGCCATGTTTGCGGAGTCGGAGTCGGAGTCGGAATCAGAGTCCTCACAGAAGATTACTCAGAAAAGTACGTTACAAACATTATTTATCAAAACCATTTTCTTACAAAGTTAGTTTGAAGGAAATCCAACTTTAAGTTCAGGATCAACATTCAACTTAAATTCCCCGTAGACGCTAATGTTAATTTTTTTTTTCTGAACGGTTCAATATTGAACGAAAAATGGTTCAAATCAAAAAGCGAAATATGGGAATGTATGGGAAAGCCTCTCCGAGATCTTTCAAACAAAAAAAAGTTTATTCCATTCGGACGGTTCAACTCAAAAGTTATTAGGTGGGGAAAGGTTGCTTGAACGGTTCAATGTTGAACGAAAAAGTGTTCAAATTGAAAATTTAAATACGGTAATAAAGTATCCTTGCCGAGATGCTTCAAACAAAAAAAAGTGTGTTTAAATCGGACTGTTCATTCAAAAGTTATTAGGGGTGACAGCTTGTTTGAACGGTTCAATGTTGAACGAAAAATTGTTCAAATCGAAAATGTAGATACGGGAATGAAGTATCCTTGAAAAGATCTTTCGAACAAAAAAAAGTTTGTTCAAATCGGACTGTTCACTCAAAAGTTAGCATCGCGGGACAGGTTGTTTGAACGGTTCAAAGTTGAACCAAAAATTGATCGAATCGAAAAATCAAATATGGGAATGAGCTGTACTCGCCGAGATCTTTCCAACAAAAAAAGTTTATTCCAATTGGACGGTTCACTCAAAAGTTATTAGGTGGAGAAAGGTTGCTTAAACGGTTCAATGTTGAACCAAAAGTTTTCAAATTGAAAATTTAAATACGGTAATAAAGTATCCTTGCCGAGAGGCTTCAAACAAAAAAAAAAATTGTTTAAATTGGACTATTCATTCAAAAGTTATTAGGGGTGACAGCTTGTTTGAATGGTTCAATGTTGAACGAAAAATTGTTCAAATCGAAAATGTAGATACGGGAATGAAGTATCCTTGAAAAGATCTTTCAAACAAAAAAAAGTTTGTTCAAATCGGACTGTTCACTCAAAAGTTAGCATCGCGGGACAGGTTGTTTGAACGGTTCAAAGTTGAACCAAAAATTGATCGAATCGAAAAATCAAATATGGGAATGAGCTGTACTCGCCGAGATCTTTCCAACAAAAAAAAGTTTGTCCAAATCGGAATGTTCATTCAAAAGTTATTAGGGGGGGACAGACAGACCGACAGACCGACCGACCGACCGACACACAAATTCCCCATCTCAATACCCTACTTTCAAATTTTTAATTTTTCGATATTCATTTTACCTTTTTATTTTTTTAACTTGGCGACTTTTTTTGGACTTGGCGATATTTTTTTAACTTGGCGATATTTTTTGGACTTGGCGATATTTTTTAGATGCATTAAGCTACTTTTAATACTTTTTTCGTCTTTCTTTTATTTTTAACGGGAAAGTAGGCTAAAAAAAGACAAATTTGTAAATTTATTTATTTCTCCTTGTCTTAATTATACTGATATTATCAGTTTTTTAAAAATTAATATACAGGGTGTCCACTCCAATCGTGGACCAATAGCTAATTTCTAAACCGTTGGAGATAAGCATATAGTTTATTTTGGAAAAAATCTCCAAATTACGAAAGGAATTTTGGGTCTATTCAATGTTTTTCAAAAAATCAAATTTTGAAAGAGTTACGAAATTTAAATTTTTATACAGCCCCCCAGTCCTATCAATCATATTTAGTAAAACATTCTTGACACTATAACGTTTAAAACTTAAAAAAAATCACTGTTCTACGACAAAAATTGACCGAGTTATGACATTTTGAAAAATCAAGATTTTGAAGGATTTCGCATACGGTCCCTCTCGATGACGTCATGAAACAATGCAAAATCTTGATTTTTCAAAACGTCATAACTCGGTCAATTTTTGTGGTAGAAGAGTGATTTTTTTTTAGTTTTAAACGTTACAGTGTCAAGAATGTTTTACTAAATATGATTGATAGGACTGGGAGGCTGTATAAAAATTTAAATTTCGTAACTCTTTTAAAATTTGATTTTTTGAAAAACATTGAATACACCCAAAATTCCTTTCGTAATTTGGAGATTTTTTTCTAAATAAACTATATGCTTATCTCTAACGGTTTAGAAATTAGCTATTGGTCCACGATTGGAGTGGACACCCTGTATATTATTTTTTCAGAACAGAGTCACTCATATCTCAAGTTAATCAACTGTGTAAGATAAGTGAGGGAAAGATCATATACCGGAATGTTCCTCAAATCTGAATCGCTAAAAAAACATTTTAGGCTCCAATTAAAAATAATAAGTGGGGAAATATTCTCCACTTATTTTGAACAGGGACCAAGCTAACCTGGTAAGACCTTGTGGTGGGAGGGACGTAGCATTTTGAAAACTCTTTTATTTTCAGACGGACTGGGCAAAATGGCAAAGAAAAATCAAGAGGAGGAACATAATCTGCGTTGGAAATTTTAAATGTAAATATATTTTTTTAAAGAATTAAGATCCCCTTCCTTAACATGATTTACTTATCTTATTTTAAAATGGCATCGATTTCTCAAGACACATTCTTGTCTTCTTTTGAGTAAAGGGCACGGGGCCCTCTGATACCCTTTGGTTGAAATCTAAATTATTATACTAGTTGGTGGCATATAAATTGTTATTCTTATTTTAAAGCTAAAATTATGTAAGTTATTTAAAAGTAAATTTGACTCACACAATAATAATTACGTGTATTTAGTTTTTTACCCTGATTTTGGGAGGGTCAGGGCTATTAGACTAGTACCAAACATACGCGCTTGTTGGAGAAGCTTATCTCTACTGGTTAGCGCGCTGCCCATTCCCTGAAAAGCTAAGGGACTGATACCAGTTACTTCTGCAACTACCGTATGCTCTACCAGTAACTAACTGATACTTGTTATTTCAAGCCATTATTTTACTACAATTGAATATACACGGAATTCCTCAGAAAGAGTATTTAACTACTCTAGTGAAACTTTTTTTCTTTTGGGGATCATTTACATTATATAATTAAAAAAATTACATTTTACTAAACAATGGAAGAAATAAAGCTAATAATATACATTGCACTTATTTTATTCAACTTTTTTGCATCTTGTTATTTAAAAAAAAATTCAAAAGAACCGAAATTATTTATTATCGGAGAACAGTTTCATTTCAACATGCTTTTTAAAAATTAACTAGGTTAAAACCCACGCAAGTTGAACTTTATCAGATAATCAATAAGAATTAAGTCATTAATGTTCGATATTCATTTCAAATAACTTTCACTAATTTTCAGTAACTAGTTCATTAAATTTCGAACCCTTAATTAGGATCTCAGAACTGGCAGCACGCCACAACAACCGTATTCACAGTGGCATTAATCATCGTACTTGAAGTCATTTTTTTTTAAACAGCCGAAACATTTTAAGCACTGGAATCATAAATGAATCCATTTCAAACAAAATAGGAAAAGAATAAAACGAAAATATGACCGTTTGGTAAAAAATGAACCTAATTTCGAAATCAAATTACGATGAAATTGTGTCTGAGGAAATGAAATTTCGTGATGCGGAAAGACTCCTACTTCAAAGAGTTGGAAAACCGTTATTCGTGATTACATTACATTTACCCAAATTTCAGCCAAAATTAAATTTCAAGTGCTGGGGATATAGACTCGCTCCTCTTTTTTTTTTTTAGAGGTAAAAGATCCTATTAAGATGTAGAAAAAACAGCGATGAAAGCACAAAAGATTTAATTTTCGCTTCCAAAAATTCTTCTTTTTGAAATCGTTTTTTCTTCTTTGAGTTTTCTTTCGATAATGTAAGTGATTAAAAGTGGCTTTCGCCGATTAAAAAATATTAACTCGAATACATTCAATGTAAAAGAGAGCCGTGTTTCATGTAAGTAAACGCTGAAGCAGGTCATATCACCAGTACAGAACAAAGTGTGTGTACATTAGGGGAAGACCGCCTATTTTGTACCCCTTAAGAGCAAGAGGTCTGTATGGCTGAATGTGAAGCAAAAGTAAAATAAAAAATAGGGCATTTTAAGCTAAATTTAATAGATACTTATGTTTCCTGTAATTATGTCAATATTAAAAATATAATATCTCTTTGAAAATCTTGCAAAATTTAAATTTAGGAAAAGCCATACTAATGATATAAGATAAAACGCATACCAATGGTAAAAAAGAACTAAAATTAGTCTCAAAGTATTTTTCTAAAGCTTCTCAGTCATAACTTTTGTCAAGAACTTAACAATTATACGGCTTATCGCTGTATATTATCAAAATGTAGTTATATTTAAATTAAATTTAAGAAAAAAAACTTGCCTTGAAAATGAACTATAAATGGTAAATGTCCGGCACATGCAAACGGGGAAATAACGTGATCTTTTTCTAGCCAAGTCTTTAAATTTGGCACTTTTCTTAAACTTTAGTAAGATTTTAAGACCTTACAGCTCTATAACGGGTGGACGAGAGCGAATCATTTTTGCGTCAAAAATATGAGTCAAGATGATCTTTCTGTAATTGAATTTGAAGTCTTCCCAATTGAACTTTTTCCATTATTACACAAGTCGTGTGGTTCCCTGGATAGCAGTTATTCGTTTTCACGTGTTCGAATTAACGAGGTTCAATTGTATCCATAGAGATTGTGTTGGAGAAAATCCAGAAAAGGAATTTCACCTGTGATTTCTAGCTGTCGAACGATGATTCATTTTTGGCGTGGTTAGAAAAGATGAAGGTAATATTACACTTCATTTTTGGCAGTAGGCAAGATTGTTAGAAAGTTGGAAACAACTAAAAGATCGATTGTTAGATATCTTATTGAATACTCAGATTTTTTTTCTTAAACTTTTTTCCCCAGAATAAATTAAGCTTATAAAAACAGCACGAGACGCTTTATACAAGTTCTCAACTCAATATTTTTGAGAAATTTATGAAAATGATGAATTTTTAGCTCATTCAAGTTAGTTTATAAATTTAAAATATAAAACGTACATCAAATGAAACCTAGTGGAATAATTTTTCTACTGGTAAATTTTTTTTAACATTTTCAAATGAGGAATTTTTCTGCTCTTGTAGTTTAATTGTTAATTTTTAAATTTGCTGGCAGTTTTTTTCAAACAAATGCTTAACTAATCTTTTCCATAAAAATCACAAAATAGACTCAGTATTTGGATCCATTATAGTCACTAAGTTATGAAAGTTTACGAAAAGCCAAAGAATTTTAAAAAAATATATAGTTAATTTCTATTGACTGAAATTTTTTAAAGAAAATTTTGTTAAAAGTACTACTAGCTCAGCAAAATAAAATAGACATATTTTCTTTAACTGTAACTTATGAAACAGTTTGAGCTGTTTAAGCTAATTTAATGTGATATTATTCTGTCAGTGAACAAGGGTAACAAATAACAGAGTCAAATAACTGCCAGTGAAAAGACACAAAAAATTAATTTTAATTTTGACATCTCGAATTCAAATTATGTTTGTGTAGATGATCGGGTGTGTGTGCAGGACATGGGTGCTACTTTCCGATGGATCAGAGGCAGGTGGACCACCGGGACGCACCCTGTGGCGAATTTAAAATCCAGTCTGAAAAAAGATACTGCACGACAACGGAGGTCCAAAATGAAAATAAACAGCAATTTGTCATTGCTCAAAGGAAAAAAAAGGGGCATTTTAAATTAAAATTATGGTTTCCGCAATTACGAATTGCGATATGTGTGTAGATGTAGGCGCGAACGTGCGTGTGTGAGCGTGGTGAGCTTGAACCCTATCACCCAGGAAGAGCGGAGGCTCACGAGTTAAAAACCAGCCGACAAAAATTAAAAGAAGCCATTTGCAGCCAAATGAAAGCCATACGCAATTTGTTGATTGCTTCGAAAAAAGAAACAACAGAAAATGATGCAGGAACCACAAAGAACCAGAGTGGAAGAAAATGTCATTGAAGTCGAAAAAAATAACGATACCAAAAGTCAATTCAAAATAAAGAAAAAGAAAATCCTTTACTAAGCTGATAAAATATTCCATGAGATAAATGAAGCTTGGAAAACAGCTACAATCTGATGGAAAAATCATCGAGCTTTGTCCTGTCCCATTTTTTAGCAGTCATTCCATTCTCTTTATCAAACGATTTGTCAAAACAAAATTCCATGTTGCAAATGTTTTCAGGAAAGAAATGCTTTTGAGTTGGAAAAAACATTGTCATTTTTTCTCCGATATTGCTTTAAAATCGTCTGATTGTTTCTGAATGATTTCATTAGATTATAGTTTTCAAATAAAGTTACAACATTGAGCTTTGTTTTTTAAGTTTCTTTTGGAAAGAAATATGATTTTAAAGAAATGCCGTTCGATTTAGCTTGAAACGCAAAACTAATAAATTGTGGCTGCAAAAAGCTTTTAAAAACACTTTTAAGCTGGTGACTTAAATCAAGAAAAGCCTCGAAATCCTGTACTTTTTGTAAAGTTTTAAATCCAGAAATCTGTGTTCAAGTTTGAATTGAACTTATTATTAACTTCATTCAGAAAATTAATTTTATAACTAACTAGCGGTACCCGCACGGCTTTTCCCGTGGTATAAAATTAAAAGTTCATTTGTAAAATAATTGGTATCGCAGAAAAAATGCTCTTTAAAGTATGATATAAAAATCTGGTATGGACCCCACGCTACTAATTTTTACGTGTAAATTTCTTAGTAGATGCCTTAAGTGATAAAAAAAGTGCTTGGAGTGAGCAAGATAACAGTTCAAACATTTATATCCCTAGTTTGCCACGAAACAATGCAAAAAAATGTTTTACAATGATTAATCTCCTAAATATCATCGATTTTAACATCATTCAGTGGATTTTTCGCAAAATATCGCCAACAGCGCCAAATTGAACCTAAATCAAAAAAACAAATCTTTTTTTTTCGCCAATTGGCGTCAAATACTTGGCGATCAAAAGCTTAGCGATATATCGCCAAGTGATCGCGCCAATTCATATCACTTTTGTTAATCAATTCATATCACCTTGCATTGAAAACACTGATTTACCCGATAAATGGGGTAAAACACCCCTTTGGAACATTCGAATGCAACCCCAAGGGAGATGGACAAAAATAAGCCAAAAGAGAAAATAAGAACAATTTTGTTGATAACAGGAACCATCAGAAATCTTACCAAAGTTTAAAAGAAGAAGAAAGTTTTCTTTCCTAGCTTAAAAAACAAAACAATACATTTTCCGAAATGAAACACTTTAAAAAAACGATGCAATATCGCAATTGATACGATATTTCGTTAATCTGTGCTGTAGGTACCCTTTTCTCGCTAAATGAACGATAGGCGCGCCAAGCGTGGTAACCCTAGCTATTTTGCGTAGTTGACTTTTTGAAAACGCGCCAAGCAGGGTCCCAAAGCATCTTCACCGGGAAAAAGACAGGGTTGCCAGAGAATTGGAACAAAAAAATACTACGCCTCCTCTAAAAAAAATATTACAAAATACTACTGTTTCCAAACGTTGCCAAAATCAATGTTGCTGAAATGCGAAATCTATAAAAATGAAAAAAAAAAAAAAATACGCCAAATCTTTTAATTAAGTCATTAGTGTATTGGAAACAGGGTTGCCAGAAAAATACTACGCTCCTTATTTGGGCCAAAAAAATACTACCGTAGAATCAAAAATACTACGTCTGGCCGTAGCCTACGAAGATTGACGCTGGCAACCCTGGAAAAAGAAAGAAACAAAAATAAGTATGAACACGTAACCATAGTAACAATATGAAAAGTTGATTTCCGTTGATAAAATAATTAATTTTATCCTCTTTTTAAACAAATTTTATTCTATAGCTCAACCATTTTAGAATCGTTTGGCTTGCTTTACTGAAGGTAAGCCTTGAATTTCGGGAATCTAAAACAATTGTTACAGCTCTCCTGATGATCGTAGAAACTTCGAAAACACTTCATTTTGTGCAGAAAATTTCAAGCTTTCGAATGACATAAGACTTGAAAATGTGTGTGAAATATTTCTTCCCTATTTTATCGAATTTCCGCTAAGAATTCGAATAGAAAAAGAACGAAATAGAATTTTCGAAAAATCGCTTCGAGGTGCAAAACTACTTGCTACAAACTAATTTTGTACCAAGTGGCATGAAAATCGACCGAACGGTTTTGGCGCTACGCGCGTAACAGACAGACAGAAGGACAGAAGGAAAGACAGAAAGAGAGACAAACCTTCAGCTTTATTATTAGTAGAGATATTATTCATTTTTGTTCTTGGCAAAGATTGAAAATTTTTTGCTTCCCACCCCTTCCCAGTAAGGGGGGTTTTGAGGACAGTTTATGAGATTATTTTTTGATCAAAAGAGAAAAAGACAGAAAAATACAAAAGCTGAAAAGTGTTTCATAAATTAATATCACTCATTTATCCATATTTTAAAAAAGCAAAACATGTCATTTACTGAACACAAAATGTCTAGAACCTTGAATTACATTTAAATAGCTCTGCAGACAAAAAAAAAAAAAAAAAAAGGTTGAGCATGATGATTTTCATATAAATATTATAGAGATAGATAATAAAAAATATGATTTGAGATTCCTAACTACAAAAACAATAAATTTTCTCGTATGAATATGAATGGTGCCCTTCTTACAATGCATTGAATAATATTTAACACACACGTGTCAAAGCATCTTCATCGTTTTTTTTCATCCATTTATAATTTTTTGTTTTAAATTTAAAGTATTTTTATTATATTTGTTGTAATATTATGAAATCCTGTTAGAATGAAAGAAAATTCTCGAAAGATTTTTTAAAAATATTTTTTAATTTGTTATATTCTTAATATGACGATCACAGTCAAAAATTACGACTAATTTTGTCACTATTATTGGCTGAAAGATAAAATCTGGGTTACCTTTTTAGAAAAAGTTGCTCGAGCTTGGACGGCCCTTCTGGCACAAGTGGTGTAAAATTATAGATTAAAAAGTCAGCACGATAAGCAAAGTTTTGATTTTTTCATTATTCACAGATTTATTTTAAGTGTTCGAGCTCATAATGAAAAATTCTTTTCAATCTTTTGCAACAGACGGAAATAACTTATATAGAAGATTTTTTTTAAGCAAAAATGCCCACATTCCTTCGGTGGCGAAACACATAGATTGGAGTTGAGTGATTTTAATTTCATGCCTCAGTTGAATCCCATGCCTTATAAAATCAAAATCATTACTCCGAAGACTCTAAAGTTGATTTTATATTAACTTGATTTAAATCCCTCCGGCTGAAATGCAATGAAATTTGTTTTACGTATCTGGTTTTCTTCGAGCTCTTTTGGATTCCAGGAGTTCTTCTCTTTGATGTCGATTCCTTGTTCCTCCTACACCGCTATTGCTGGAGCGGTAAATTGAAATTTATTTATTTCCGAAAAAAGTTCTCTTACAGCATTTTTTTTCTTCATCCTCATTCTACTGAATTCTATGTAATTTCCGAGAATATTTCTGAATTCCAAAGCTCGTAATTTATGAATGAAGAAATGTTCTAACTGTTTTTTACTAAGCATTGCTTTTTGAACTGTTTTAAAATAAGTAAAATATTTATCTCTGGAAGTCATATTTGGTTTCTATTTTTTCCCTTCCTTCCATATAAATGCAGAATGACAGATGCAACAAATTTGATTAAATAATAAGTAATTTACTTCATGAATAAAAGGAGAGATTCAGTTTGGGGAAAAGGATTTTCTTATATCAGTATTTTAAATGCAGTATTAACAGAAAGAAATCTATCGGATTAGCATTTGTGTAAAACTCAATAAGTAACTTCTAAACTGAAAAGTAAAATACTGCATTTTTGTGTGACATACTAGGAAAAACACTTTGAGCTAAAACTCGAATAAAATGAACAGTCCAGTAAATTATCCATTTAATTAATAACAATAATACACATAAGTAAATTTCAGACCTATATATATATAAATAGATGTATCTATATATATAAAAATGTATGTATGTATGTATATACATATATATTTATTTATTTGTTTGTTCCTTATACAAATCCACAGTTTTCATCGGATTTTCATCAAACTTGGCACAGAGGTTCCTTGATGCACTAAAATTCACATAGGCGGGATTTTGAAATGAAAAAAAAATCCAAAAAGCTCAAAATTCAAATTTTTTGTCTCATCAGGGCAATTTTCTTTAAATTTTGAATAGATAGAGTAATAGAGATAAGCATTTAAGAGTAAAAATTGATAAAATTTAACACATTTGAGGATGAGTATTTCCCAACAAAGATTACGATTAACAATAAATCACCACTTTAAGGCTCACCAATTTCATTTTAGCATGAAATAAGTTAAAAACAATTATAGTTAGCTATGTTGTATTAATTAGCACCCGGGCAACGCCGGGTAATAAGCTAGTATAGTTAATATTTTGCAAACAACAAATCCTTAAGAAGCGCAGAGGCAGAATCATTTAACGTGTTATAGCGTGAGAGAAGGACTGCTCACAACTATACAGATGACGCATTAATTTTTTTTTCGTTCAGTAAATTATCCACATAGTTAATAATCGTAATACACATAATTAAATTTCAGACAGTGAATAAATTGCAATGAACAGATGTTTAAAGGGTATAGGGCAGAAACATTTAACGTGAGATAGCTGAAGTGAATGATTGGGGCTCACAACTTTGCAGTTAACGTATTGATTTTTTTTAATTTTGGAA
The DNA here is from genome assembly GCA_038373865.1 of Uloborus plumipes. Lineage (NCBI taxonomy): Eukaryota > Metazoa > Arthropoda > Arachnida > Araneae > Uloboridae > Uloborus > Uloborus plumipes. The sequence goes on along the minus strand of JAXGGA010003254.1, from coordinate 22,882 downwards.
AATTTTTACCCAATTAATAATAATAATCTACGTACTCGACTTTCAGATACTTAATAAGTTATAACCAACAAATGTTTTAAGTTTACAGTGCAAAAACATTCAAAGTGAGACAGCTTGAGTGAATTACGCGAGCGCATTAAATTAAGTTGTGACTGTTCACAACTTAACTGTTCTTGCAGTGAAAGTTTTTACACCTAGTAAAACACTTCAGCAATTTCTTGACAACCAAAGGTTTCTACTAACTGTCTTGATTAACTATACTACAATGCAACCTTTCTTGGCAAAAACATCGTGACGTCAGCGTGACGTTAGCCTATGAAAAACGAGCTAGATAAAACGTCACAGCCTATTTTGCGAATTAGAAGAGATCGCTGACTGCTTGTGAGCTCTTATTGGCTCCACCCGTAGTGACCTCACTGCCAAGTTAAGTTGCATTTTAGTTTAGACTTGTGAATCTTCTGTGTGTATGTTTTTTAGGTTAACGTCATTTTTGTAATTTGATATCGACATTTGTGGATTTTTTTTCTATGTTGATCAATGATCCCGAAAAACATAACCAGACAAACAACCCCAATTTTCACCTGTCTTGTGTAACTACGAAATAAGATAGAAATAATTTAGTTTGAATCAAAGTGTTTCATACAGCAGATATAGATGGTAAAATTGAACTAACATTGCAGCCGCTGTATTCTCGCGCCACGAAATGAAAACAAAGAGATTAACTTACAATATTTCAGCTAACGAGCAAATGTTGGGACGGCATTTTTACAAAACATTATAATGAAGCTAGGGTGAGTTCTGGTAAGTGCGTACCCTTTTTTTCAAAGTTCATGTTCTCAAGGATGCTGCTCTGTTGAAAAATCTTGTACACTCACAATTTTTTTTTAGTTTTCTTTCCAGATCCTTTACTAAGATTTTCAAGCATATAATATGTCAAATAAACCATAAGCATAGGTTTTGTGACCTGGTTTATGACACCTATTCTAAGGTACGCACTTTCCCTACCTAGCGGGGTAAGTGCGTCCACCTTAAATTATGTGAATATGAACAGGAAAAAACTTCTGGCACATATTAAATATGTTAGGTAGTTGCCTTGGGATAATTCCTAATACTAGAGATCAGCACTTGCTTTCATGGATGAAACGCAATCAGTGATATCCCACGTGTCTTAAAAACAACTGTGATTTGAAGGTTGAGAGTGTTGTGTTTGTGATTCTTCCTCTGTCTTTTTAATAAGACCAAGTGAGCAAATGTAAGTTGTTTTTATTTAGTAATAATCACTTATAGTCTAAATAGTTTATTTTAGTTTAATACATTAATCAGTCTGTGTTTAAGCCAGGGTTCGCACTTCCCCTTCTTAAATGTAAGATGAGACATGTGCGTCCAATAGCGTTGTTGTTAGTGCGTACCCCTGTGATTTTCTTTACTTCTATTTATATAGTAGATCGTTAGGTGACCTGAGTGAACAATTCGTTTTTTTCCGAATAAATACGGTTTAAAAATATTTTTCTTATTAGAATTAGCAGCAGTAAAAAAAAACACAAAATAAAGAGAAAAAAAAAGAAAATAATTGATCATAATATGATACTTGTACTTTTTTTTCTTGTACATTGAAATAGTTTTTCACAAGGTGTTCTTAATTTTCTTAAATAGAATTTAATTATTACTCCACCTTCGTTTTTTGAATCAGTTGGTTCCTTATTTATTGTTTCACTTAATTTCATTGCTTCATTTGTCATTCTGGTTTAAATTAAGTATAGCTTATGATCGCTATTTTCAACAAAAAATTTACTAACTGATATCTAAAAGCCAATATATTTCAGAGGTAATGAATCAAATTGAAATCTTATGCCGCAATAAATGTAAATATAAATACTTGATGGAAATGACGTAGGATTTATAATCGGCTTATAAAAGAGCAAAATTAAAGGTGAATTACGAGAGTTGGATTTTCCACGTAACGGTACACACTTGCCTCATCATAATGGTACGCACTTGCTCCGCATAATAGTACGCATATGCCTCATGATAGTGGTACGCACTTGCCCCATCATAATGGTACGCACTTACCCCCACCTTACTTTAAAGAAAGGGAAAGTGCGTACCGTCATATAAACAAATTTTATTCAGAGTATTTGATCAAAATGCCCCATGTATGTTATTAGTAGCTATTACTCAAAAGAAACAACTTGCATTTCTTGACTTCAATTACTTGGTATGACTACAAGAGAAAGTGAAACAAAACCTTCTCAATCTTTACTTTGGAGTTTTTTTTGAAGACATTTAAGTTGTCTCTGATTGTGTTTCGTCTATTGAATCCAGGCCTGAATTCTACCTATTGAAATTATCATTAGACAGTTATCTAACATAGTCGATGTGTTACAGAAGCCATTTCAACCCAGTGTTCATATAATTCCCAGTGGACGCACTTACCCCGTGGACGCACTTACCAGAACTCACCCTAGTTATAATGTTATAAGTAGCAGAAAAGATTTTTGAAGTTGAAGAAGCTTTATGAAGAGTTGTATCTTTATGAATTAAAGCAAACGTTAAATTTAATTGAAGCCCAAATCCTTAAGAATATTTTCACAATGCCTCATAATGACGCTAAGGTAGTATGAAAGGCATTATTTTTCAACAACTGCTGATAGTTGACATAAATAAAAAAAATGTCTTTGTGGTTAAAGAAAAATGCAAAAGAACAGTATTTTAAATACAAAACTATACGTTGTTTTTGTTGCTAACTTGGGCATTTTAAACGTAGTTCATTAAAATTTTAGTTGGCATTTAAGCTTTGCAAGAAAATACAAATTTTTGGTAAAGTTGTGGCAAGTAACAAATGCACTAATTAAATATCCAATACTTGCTACTAAAGAAAACAAACCCTTCCAACACATGAATATTTCACTCAGAGGCTATAATAGCAGCATTTCTCAAAACCTACGGTATTGTACGAAATCCAGGCTCTAATGTCTTTTTAATTCAAATTGCTCTACACTCAAAATATTATGAAATTTTATTGTAAGTGGTAAATTTTATTTACAAAAAAGTTTAATTACAAATATTTAGAGTTAGTCAACTGTTCCTGCAAATTGAGAAACATCCAAGATGTGTCATTATTGGTTATGCCATACCAAGAACCGATATACAAACTGACTTTTTGTGTCTTATGTGGCAAGAAAGAGAGTGAATTTCAGGTTAAAAATCAATTATTACTATTTATGTTATTTTAACATTGAAATGCGTCCCTATTATAGTCAGTGAGAGGTACGATATAAATACATAAAAAATTTAAAAAAATGTTTTTTTTTTAATGTAAAAATTATTTCTATAAGCTTTGTTCACATTGAAAAGTAAGACACAATGTAAGTATCTGATTTCTTGATTATAACACTCAAAAACTGCAGTTGATCTAATTATCTTTTTGCGTCGATTAATTCAAAGTAGCCAATGAAATTTAAGCTCAAAAAATAAAGAGAAGAAGAAATACAGCTATTTATACAAAGCTTCATAACACCTAATTCTTCTCTCAAATTTTCGGTTTAACTTTTGTTGGCCATTTCATAATAAATCTAAATGGAACGGTACTAGGATCAATTCTCTTAAAGTCGGAATATTGTAATCAATAAATCATATTTTTCTTTTATTTCATATTTTTTAGTGTGACCGAAGCAAATAAAAGTAGTTTTAAAAGTTAAAAAAGGAAGCATTTTCTTTATATTTCCATTTTAAGTTTTTTCTATTTGAAATTCATTCAAGGTGAAGCGTTTTGAAATTAAAACGTATTTACCTTTTACCTATATTTATAGAAAAAAATATTTACTTCCTTTATAAAATAAAGGCATTACGCATAAAAAAAAGCTTATAATTACAGCTTATATGCTTTAACTATTCTAATCTTTTATGATCAAATTTTTAAACAATTTTAAATAGATGTATAAAAAAAGCTATTAAACTCATGTTTGTGAAAACTGCAACACCATGACGGACTTGCGCGAATAGGCTGAAATTTTCAGCAAATGCAAAGTAGGGTATGATATGCAAATGATTAGAATTTTAAACGCGTAGCGCATGCGTACGCTGAGCAGCGCCCTTTAAACGCCGGATTTATCCGAATAAATAGACGGCTGCAACAAGGCGTGTATGGTTATAGGTGGTTATCTGCTTGTGATAAACGTTAGCTCAGACGTTGCTTATGCCTCTTCGACGAAAAAGAGCGAGGTTTCAATAATTTACGGAGTTTGAACGGGGGAGGATCATCGGCCTTCGTGAAGCTGGATTGTCTTATCGTGAAGAAGCCGCTCATGTACAGCGTAACAGAAGCACAGGGATGCGTGTTTGGAAGCAGTGGACTGACGAGTGTCGGACAAATCGGAAATCCGGAAGTGGACCCCGAAATGTGACGTCAGGGCGCGATGATAGGCCCCTGATCCGCATGGTACTGACGGACCGTACAGCTTTTTCCAGAAAACTGGCAGCACAGCGGAGCTACAGGTGTTTCAATGTTTGCTTCATCAATTCGTAGACGTCTGCTGCAGCGTGAACTGCGCGCAAGCCCTCCTTTATACAGGATCCCGCTCAAACTAAACCATCGCCGCCTGCAGCTACAATGGGCCAATCAGCATAAGGACTGGTTGTGCTGATTGGCAGTTTTCTGACGAATCGCGCTTTAATTTGTGGCACCATGATGGACGCATTCGTATCCGACGCTATGCCGGTGAACGCCACCTTCCAGAGTGCATTATCGAACGTCACAGTGGCCGAACACCTGGAGTCATGGTCTGGGGGGCTATATCATGTCACGAACGATCTCAATTGCTACGAATTGTAGGTAACCTGAACAGCAACCGGTACATCAGTGAAGTTCTACAGCCCCAAGCTGTCCCCTTCATTCAAGGCTTGCCTGGAGCTTTTTTTCAGCAGGATAATGCCCGCCCTCATGTCGCTAGGACTGTTCAATCCTTTCTTGGATAGCAGCTGGTGCAGCTTCTTCCCTGGCCAGCGTATTCCACGGATAGGTCGCAGATTGAAAATGTCTGGGATTTCGTTCCTCGGCGTCTTGCTCGTGATCCTCGTCCTGTTGCTTCTACAGACGAACTTTGGGTACGCATGCAAACAGTATGGAATGCTCTTGATCAGGCGGACATTAAAAATTTGTTTGACTCCATGCCACGTTGCGTAGCAGCACTTATTGCAGTGCGTAGTGGCTACACAAAACACTAATTTCAATATTTTTAAATTGTTTGTTTTCTTTTTAAGTTTAATCATTTATTTGTACCATTATCGCTCAGCTGTGTATTAAATTTTGTTCAATTATGGCAATTCCTTCATGGTGTTGCAATTTTCATAAACATGAGTTTAAAAACGCTTTTAAACTGGTAACTTAACTTGAACCAAAGAAACATTCAAAAAAATGAAATACTTGAAAAGACTCAAATTCTGCAAAAACCACAAATCTATGCTTGCTTAAGTTCAGTCTTGAAATTAGTTTGTTCACTTTATTGAGATGCCTTAAGACTAAAATGGTTACGTGACACAACAAAATACCCATTATTTAAAAACTTTTAACTTCGTTTTCATACAAATCATGTTTAAACTTTAGTCTTAAATGAAAGCAAGAAATATCATAAATAATACACGACATAAAAAAAAAAACATTTAAGCAGAACAATTTTGTTAGAGAAAAAAAATAATAGTAAAATTTATTGTTTTCCCAAGTTCGAAGAGTAACATGCACTCTCTCTAACTGGAAAATGCATGCATATTTCTAATACTAATTTCAAAATATCGCCATATACCTTCATTAACACTTGAAATTTATTTAAAAAAAAAATTTTGTTATTTTGATTTGCAGAATATTATAAAAATAAAAATCAAATTTGATTAAAATTTTGAGAGGAAAATTGTTTTTCCTGAAAAATTGAGCTTTAATTCTTAAGTAAAATTGAAGTTTAGGTCATAGAAATAGGTCAGGCAAACATACAAAAAAAAGTTGTATGCTAACATATGAAAAAGTTTTTCAGATGTCATGCACGCAAAACGAAAAACAGAATTCTGAAAAAAAGAGGCTTAAGCAGCTGCAGCTAACATTAATCTTATTTGGGATAATTTGCATCTTTTGACAAAAACTCGAAAAGTTTTTTGTGTGTGGTAATAAATAAGGTATCAAATTGTTCATAACTAAATTATTGCATAACATACATTTTCTCCAAAAAAAAAAAATCTTGAAGGTTAAAGGTTCCTAGATTAACAAAATCAACTTAAAAATTACAATGTTTTTTCATTGCTTATGGAAACAGTTAAGAAGCGGAATCGTCAGTTGTTATGACACAGAACATAACTTAACTAATAGCCTTTAAAAAAATAGCTTTCCGGTTGTAACATTTGAAGATTTCATGAAACACCAACTGCTCCACGTAATTTCAAACAGCAATTTATGCCGCGATCACTTGTCACGTGGCAAGCGGTCCAGTGCGGTGAATTATAGCTTCCTAGACGAAGCACTCTCTGGGCATCCAAAGTACCACTTATGTTTCGGCTATCCAGCTCCTCTAACTGCAACTCTCCACGTGTGACAAATAGTACTCGTCGGAGTTACGGTTACAGAAGCCTTGCGACGACCATTCGTTATTTTAATTCTAATTTCCTCCACTCCGAGCTTTGTGAAGTACCAGTAAGACCATTTGTCAATGAAAAGGCAAGGAAATAATAGAGAAAGCGTTGGGTTTCGGCTCTGGCGTAATTATTTTCTTTGACAAGCGAAATGGCATTGGAAAATCAAAAAGAAAATACTTAAGATTACCGTTAACTAAAACTTTCTCTGACGGCGTTTCATATCGATTCAAGTGAAAGATTTTCCAAGTAACATAGCTTTAAGAGAGATTTATTCACTAAAGTAAAAGCAATCAGGGATAAAAGTAATGCATATTTTAGAAACAAAAAAGTAAAAATGCTGTAGTGGAACATGTGATTCAGCACTTAAGAAAAAAAATTATATAAATGATCAGGAATCGCTCAAAACAGTTTCGCAGTAATAAATTATCAACTGAGGTAGCTAAAATATTAGTACAAACGGTTTTCAACCTGTCAAGGAATATGATTGATCATTATTGAAGTATTAATAAATTACCTGCTTATTTTCAAACAAACTGCATAAAATTATAACAGTAAAAATAATTACATTGCTAAACAAACATACATTTTGAAAGTAAAACTAATTTTCTGGGACCACTGTGGAATACACTGTGAGAGGTACTATGAAATAACGATAAAAAAGTTTATATACGTTGGGGAAAAGACTACTGTAACCGAAGAGGAGGCTGCACCAGAATAATGTCTTCTGGTTCAGATTTAAGAAGTTACTTTTCTCGGCTCACAGTAACTAAAAACTGTACATTTATGTTACTTTATTTGAGGGGAACCGAAATGGATTCCAGTTTCTGATGACCTGAACATGTACTTTTTTATTTTATACTTTTTATGAAATTATATAATTACAGAAGTTTAATGTAACTCAACCATATCATTAAAACTAAGTTAATATTTTTCACACAAAAGTATCAGTTGAAATCAATTTATGTTTTTGAGAAAGAGAGAGGGGGAGGGGGAAGGGGGTTATGCTTGGAAAAAAATATTAGACTTCTTGGATTTGCAAACGTTTGTCCAGTTTGATATGTAGAAATGTATCGGGTACCTAAATATTACAATTGAAGCAATAAGTATGTTCATTATGGTTTTAATTTTTACCGATTGGACCTTGAAGAAAATAGCCATCGTAGTTGAATACGAGGAAAAATGACGACTTTAAAGGCCCTGCTCTACATTAACGTAAAGCAGAAAAATAAAGCAGAAACGTAAAATGGATTACATTGTGTTCCTATGGAAAGTACCCGGATTTTCGGTTTTTGCCTTCGGTTTCGGTCGCGTTTTACTCTGATGTGGAGCAGGGCCCTAATAGTTTTTATCTTTCAAGAACGTAACAAAATGTCGACCGATACTTTGCTATTGGAAATTCTCGAGCTATATCGAAATTTATAAAGCAATATGATTAACATGAAAATGATTTTCAAATTTCATCTATATACATAAAAGACTACTTCTGAAACCGTATGTCCGGGGTAATCTTCCAAACTACTGGACCGATTTTAACCATTTTTGCACCGTTAGATAGCTACAGTAACAGAGAGCAGGATAAGCTATAATTTATTTCTAAAAAGCTTAGTTTAAAAAAGTTATTATGGAAAATAGTAAATTTAATTTAATTTCCCCATAAAATAATTAAATTTTCAGTGCATTGTTGCAAAAATTTGGTTGCCATGCAACAACAATATTAATAGTAATCATGGTGAAAATTTTGAACCTAGGCTTCGCTGGAGTAAGTATGAAATTTATTGCTTTCTTAGGATTTTTATATTCATTTATGCCAATAATCGCTAACGTGGTAAATAAAAAGGGAATTGATTTTGGCAACAGTTAGAGAACATAAAATGTTTATAGTCAAAAAATTTCTAAGTTAGGTACATAAGATGTTTTCACCAATGTAGTCACAAGGATATAAACTAATGATGGGACTTATTTTACGTGTAATGTTTGGAAATACTTGACTCCACAGTGCGATTGATTTTACAGGGTGCGACAGAGAAACTTGCTGATTTTAACTAAGATGCTAATTAGCAAGGAGTGGTCAGAAAGGAGTGGAAAGAGTCTCATTTTAAAGAGAGGGTCCTGAAGTTTTGTTATCTTATAGTTTAGTTGTCGCCATGCGTTGGACAAAGGAGCAACGAGCGTTCGCCGCCGAATCTTACTTTTCAAATAATCTTTCGGTGGTTACCACTCAACGTGCTGTAATATAGTTTAGCCTTGAAATTTTAATTGTATTAAGTATTACTTTTATGTTAAAACGAGAACGTGACTTCCTTATTATAAAATTAATAGAACGACTTGAGATTTGAAAAATGTTGTTGCGTTAAGCTTTTTCCTAAATTCAATGTACTTTAATAAATTACTTAATATGTTATAAAGCCCACTATTATTATTTATATACTTCATCCAGAGTCTCAAAACATAATATGACATGGTGGCAGCGGGAAACGAATTTAAACCCAGTGTATTATAAAGGTCAGTTATTTTGAAATATAATTAAAGGTCAGTTAAGAGATATATTCTGACTATTGTGAAACTGAGTGTTACTACATGATTAAAGAATAGTATATCTTGAAATGGAGTTAAAAGCACCTTCAAGTATGAAATTGTCCGGTAATTTGTCCGAAAACTGGAGCAAATTTAAGCAACGTTTTATAATTTATTTGGAGGCATCCGATAAAATGAGGAAGCCCGATAAAATGAAAGTAGCTTTATTATTAGGAATAATGGGCGAAGAATGTATAGATATATATAACAGCTTCAAACTTAGTGAAGCAATTGGAAATAATTTCAAAGAAGTTTTAAATGCTTTTGACAATTATTTTCAGCCAAGGACAAATACTGTGATTGCTCGTTATAAATTCTTCAATACCAAGCAAAAGGAAGGTGAATCTGTTGACTCATTTGTTACGAACTTGAAAAATTTATCGAAAGACTGTTGTTTTGAGAATCAAGAAGACAGCTTAATTCGTGATTTATTAGTAATCGGTGTACGAGATTCTGCGATGAAAGAAAAATTGCTCATGGAAACCGAGCTAACTTTGGAAAAAGCTATAGAATATTGTAGGGCAAAAGAAGCCAGTAGTAAGCAAATTCAGATTATGAGTGGACATTTGGATTATAATTCGGTAGACATAGATGCCGTTAATAGTAAAAATGAACATAGGGAAGAAAGAAATAAGTATAAAGCAAGACATGTTGACAACCGTCACAGGAAAAACAAAGCTTGTTCAAAGTGCAGTATTGTTCACGACTATGGAAAGTGCCCAGCATTTGGGAAGAAATGTTATAATTGTTCTCGTTTGAACCATTTTTCCGTTGCGTGTAAACTGAAGAAAAATAACACTAGAAAAATAAATGAAATGCACAGTAATGACCATCTTTCGACGCCAAATAAAGATGAAGATTATTCAGTAAAATTAGACTCAGTAAAGTGTCAGATTAATACTTTAAAGTCAGAATGGAGAGAAAACGTTTTATTAAATAACACAGAAGTGTCTCTTAAAATTGATACTGGAGCCGAGGTAAATGTGCTGCCTTTCAAGATCTTTAAAGATGTGAGGAAGAATGAAAATTTAGAAAAAACTGATAAGAAATTGACATCATACACGGGACATAAGCTGAAAGTTATAGGAACCTCCAAACTGATGTGTAGAGTTAAAGGCAAAGTAGAATTGTTAGAATTTTTTATTGTTGATCAAGAGGCAAGTACGTTATTAGGAATGGAAGCTTGCGAAAAATTGGGATTTGTAAAAAGAAACTCCGCGGTTAATGTTGATTCTGTGTTTGGAAAAGATATAATTAAAGATTTCCATGATGTGTTTACAGGTCAATTGGGTAAATTACCATACGTGTATAAGATTAAGCTTGATACCAGCGCTGAACCGAAAATTTCAGCTCCAAGAATAATTCCACATTCATTGAAATTGAAAGTAAAGCGTGAACTCGATAAAATGGTAGAACAAGGTGTCATAGAAAAAGTTGTTGAACCTACTGATTGGGTACATCCTATAGTGATAGTTCAGAAACCAAATAATTGTATTAGAATTTGTATGGACCCTAGAATGCTAAATAAATACGTCAAGAGAGAACATTATCCTATACCTACACAGCAAAGTTTGTTTTCTCAGATTGAAGGTGAATTCTTTACAGTCCTGGACGCATCTTCAGCATTTTTGCAAATACCACTAGATGAAGAAAGTTCTAACTTATGTACAATTGCCACTCCATTTGGAAGGTTCAGGTTTCGTCGATTACCCTATGGCTTATCGAGCGCCCCTGAAGTGTATCAAAATACAATAGAAAGTATTTTTAGAGATCTAGATGGAATGCTTGTCTATATTGATGATATCTTAGTTTTTGGTAAAACTGAAGAGGAACATGATAGACGTTTAGCAGCAGTTCTGAAAAGAGCCAGAGAAGCTGGATTGAAACTTTCCCCAGAGAAAAGTCAAATTAAGCAAAAATCGGTTAAATATCTGGGCTATAATTTAACTAATAAAGGAATTTTAGTAAATGACGAAAAAATTAGAGCTATTGTAGATTTTAAAGCACCAATAAATAAAACAGAATTACAGCGTTTTTTAGGAATGATTACATACCTAGGAAAATTCATCGAAAATCTCTCAGATAGAACAGGAATATTGAGAAAATTACTGAGTAAAAAGAGTGAATTTGTGTGGACTAGTAATGAGCAAAAAGTGTTTGAAAATTTGAAGAAATGTGTTTCGAATTCACCTGTTTTAGCGTACTATAATCCCGAGCTGAAATCTACTGTCTCTGTTGATGCTAGCCAGTACGGCTTAGGAGCCGTTTTACTGCAAGGAGACCACCCAGTTTGCTATGCATCATGTGCGCTTAATGACACTCAGCAAAGATATAGCCAAATAGAGAAAGAACTTTTAGCTATTGTGAATGGTTGTAAGAAATTTCACTTCTTTATTTATGGTACTGATACGCTAGTGGAAACAGATCACAAGCCTCTTCTAGGTTTGTTGAAAAAACCAATTGAAAATCTTTCTCCACGACTACAAAGAATGCTGTTTGAACTTTTTAAATACAGAATTAAATTAGTATACGTTCCAGGGAAGAAACTCTATGTAGCAGATGCTTTGTCTAGAAGCCCCTCGAACGTCTATGCAGACACGAGTTTCTTGGAGGGAGGAGCTGCAACTGTGCATACGATTCTTTCTACAACAGATGAACGTACTACTGAAATGCAAAATGCGGTAAAGGAGGATGAAGATCTGACAAAATTAAAGTTGCTTATACAGAATGGATGGCCAAAACAATTTAATCAAGTTCCAGAAAAACTGAGGCCTTATTGGAATTTTAAAGAAGAGTTACACATTAGCAATGACTTGATTTTTCTTGGAAACAGACTTGTTGTGCCAAAGAAAATGCAAACCTATGTGTTATCTAAACTGCGTTCTGCACATCAAGGTATCACTACATGTCAAAACAAAGCTAAAATATCTTTATACTGGCCGAAAATGAGTGAAGATATTAAAGATTACGTAGAAAGATGCCAAGTCTGTCAAGAGCGCCAAACTGCAAATCCGAGAGAGCCATTAATGCCTTATGATATTCCAAAACTGCCTTGGGAAGAAGTAGGCGTGGACTTTATGTATTTGGATGGCGATAACTTCTTACAAGTAATAGATTACCATTCAAAATTTATAGAGCTAAGGAAGCTAAATACGAAAACAGCTACAGCAGTAATAAGCTCCCTCAAGCAAATATTTCGTACACATGGTATTCCGCAGAAAATACATTCAGACAATGGCCCACCTTTTGACAGTCAGGCGTATTTATCATTTTTGAAATCGTATGATATTGAACCTATGACATCGTCTCCCAGATATCCAAGATCTAATGGAATGATTGAAAGATCAATAGGAACAATGAAGAACATACTTTTCAAAGTTAAAGCTTCCGGAGGTGATCCTAATTTGGCGATCTTAGAATATAATAACACGCCTAAGTTTAAACTGCCATCTCCAGCCGAAATGTTGATGGGAAGACGTTTGAGGACAATGGTACCTCAGAAGACAACTTTATTAAGAGCCATTATTTTGAAATTCAGACAAGGTGTGGCAGTGACCATTTTTGATTTTCCTAATTTTTTTATATGTCAGAGTAGGTCATGAGAAATGAACATTCTGAAGTTTGCAGCCCCCCAAAAAATTTTGTTCGCTCGGTAAAAATTCCCAAAGTTTGATGTTATGCAGCGCTTTTTTGGTAAAATGGCTGAAAGACGCATTTCAGTGCGCTGTAGTTTTTTACAGAAACGCCACCCCATGGTTATGTTTACATTTATTGATTGTACAGTGTGTAGTTATGAGGACCCCATAGTTATTTGGGTTGGGGTGTGTTTCTTTCTTCAGTTAAGGGGCCGCAAAGTATGGTTTTTAGACCATTTTCGCTCGACTTTGAACTGCGTTATTTCCCCCCTAAAAGCAACCCCCTGAATTTTTTTTAACATATACTGAAAATTTATACTATGAAGAGAATATGTGGTACGAAAATTGTTTATTATTTCATTGCTTTAAAGAGAAAAAGACTTAGACATTTTTCAAATTTTCAAAATTTGCGGTTTTTTAATCGCATTTAACTCAAAACAGCAATTCTAGAAAGAAAAAGCTTTTATGGATTATGGAACCTACAGATGTGTAGAATAACGTAAAAAAGAAAGTTGCGTGGGGTCTCGTCTCGTTTTCAAGAAAATAATTTTTTTTGTAGCTCATTTTAATGCTTTTTACTTTCTTCTATATCTAATATATAGAAGAAAGTATTGGTTTCGTGAAAATTTTCAAATGTCGAATTTTGACGGATTTGCACGTTTTGAGGTGCGCTGAGTCCATTTCGACCATTTTTGGAAAATGTCTGTGTGTGTGTGTGTGTGTGTGTGTGTGTGTGTGTGTGTGTGTGTGTGTGTGTGTCTGTCTGTGTGTGAGTCTGTATGTGTGTGACCAGTTTTTGTGGCCGCGCTAGAGCAGAAACTACTGCATGAAATCGAACAAAAATTTTTGCACATATGTACCACTATGTGAACTGGTGCACCTGACTTTGTTTAACGAATTCCTCCAAGGGGGGTGGAGCAATCGCACGTGTTCTGCGCGTGGGTGATCGCTATATCTCAGGAAGTAACCGGCGGAATCAAGCGAAAATTGGTCCATAGGTAGACCCTACTGAGTACAGGTGCTGATTCAATTTGCGTGTCAATATCTCGAAGGGGGGTGGAGCAATCGCACGTGTTCTGCGTGGGGGTGATTGCTATATCTCAGGAAGTAACCGGCGGAATCAAACGAAAATTAGTCCATAGGTAGATCCTATTGAGTACAGGTGCTGATTCAATTTGTGTGTCAATATCTCAAAGGGGGTGGAGCAATCAAAAGGGCTTATTTTGTCATTGCACCTACTGTATCTCGAGAGATATTGCTGCGATTTGAATGAAATTTGGAATAACACTAACCCAATATGGAAGCAAGCATCGATTAAATTTTGGCGCCAATCGCCCCAGGGGGAGGGTGGGGGTGATTTTTGCGCTTCGTCAACAATGCGAAAAATTAATTCATTAAAAAATCGCTTTCACGCTATTTAATTATCAAAACAGCTGACAACTTTCAATGATTTGAAATTTTTAACTGTTGCCAATTTCTTTTTACTAACAAATAAAATGTTTGCAATTAATCTAAACAAGGCTTTTGTAATGATTTCCAATTTCGCTCATTGATTCTGCATTTGTAGGGTTATTACGATAATTGGGAAATTGGAGCTGTTTTCAATTATTAGGGCGAGTACGTATTTTATTTTGTAACTGGAATTCATAAGATAGATATAGAAGAAAGTTTCGTGACGGCCACGACAGCTAGTTTCTCATAGTAAAATGTGTCCATCAAGCAGGTCAAATCTGCTGAAACTCTAAGTATATAGTAAAGACATATTTAAATTTGTATAAGGAAAGAGAAAAAGACTAAAAACACTTAATTTTGTCAATTTTTTTATAATTTTTAGTTTTTTAATTGCAATTAACTCAAAAAACGTGAAATCCTGAGACTATTATTGAATGCACATATTACTAGCTTTGAAATATTGGAAAAAGTAAATTCGGTGAGGTATCTTCAGATGTATTCTAGTGGGAGGTCACAATGACCTCCCGAAAAATTTCATGATCGAAAAATTTTGCGGATGATTCGGCAAAGTTGGAAACAATTCTGCATCATTGAACTTTTCTATTTATTTATTTTTTACATGTTATGATTATTTTTTATATTATATGATACCTACATATGTGTAAAACGACGTACAAAATAAATCTCTTCTAGTTTTACAGAAAAAAAAAAAGTAGCAGATTTTTACTGCGTTTCAGCAGATTTGACCTACTTGATGGACACATTTTACTATGAGAAAAAAGCATTAAAATGAGCTACAAAAAAAATTATTTTCTTGAAAACGAGACGAGACCCCACGCAACTTTCTTTTTTACGTTATTATACACATCTGTAGGTTCCATAATCCATAAAAGCTTTTTCTTCCTAGAGTTGCTGTTTTGAGTTAAATGCGATCAAAAAACCGCAAATTTTGAAAATTTGAAAAATGTCTAAGTCTTTTTCTCTTTAAAGCAATGAAATAATAAACAATTTTCGTACCACATATTCTCTTCATAGTATAAATTTTCAGTATATGTTAAAAAAAATTCAGGGGGTTGCTTTTAGGGGGGAAATAACGCAGTTCAAAGTCGAGCGAAAATGGTCTAAAAACCATACTTTGCGGCCCCTTAACTGAAGAAAGAAACACACCCCAACCGAAATAACTATGGGTCCTCATAACTACACATTGTACAATCAATAAATGTAAACATAACCATGGGGTGGCGTTTCTGTAAAAAACTACAGCACACTGAAATGCGTCTTTCAGCCGTTTTACCAAAAAAGCGCTGCATAACATCAAACTTTGGGAATTTTTACCGAGCGAACAAAATTTTTTGGGGGTCTGCAAACTTCAGAATGTTCATTTCTCATGACCTACTTTGACATATAAAAAAATGAGGAAAATCAAAAATGGTCACTGCCAAAATTTCCCTTTTTTGTTCGATTTTCAAAATAATGGCTCTTAAAGCCTATATTCTCCACTAAAAATAATATTCAGCAACTCAAAGAAAATCAAAATCAGCAAAAATATTATTATGATTTGTCAACAACTAATTTAAAGCCATTAAATGTCAAAGATCCAGTGTATATACAGACTGATCATCGTAAATGGATACCAGGAACAATTATAGATAAACACAGCCCAAGATCGTACTTAGTGAAGTCAGAAGAAGGATCTGTATTTCGTCGTAACAGAATACACTTAAGGCTAAGAAAGTTAGACGATTCCACCCCATCCACAGGCAGTGTTCCAGAGACTCACAAAAAGGCGAGACCTAAACGAGCGACTAGACCGCCAATTCGTTTTAAAGACTATGTGTGATTTTTAATTTTTGCTTTAGAACTTATCGCCAAATTTTAATATTTAGTTGTTATTATTTCGTTTTATTTTGTTTTGTTTCATTGAAAAGAAAGGGCGTGTAATATAGTTTAGCCTTGAAATTTTAATTGTATTAAGTATTACTTTTATGTTAAAACGAGAACGTGACTTCCTTATTATAAAATTAATAGAACGACTTGAGATTTGAAAAATGTTGTTGCGTTAAGCTTTTTCCTAAATTCAATGTACTTTAATAAATTACTCAATATGTTATAAAGTCTACTATTATTATTACTTATATATATCATCCAGAGTCTCGATACATAATATGACACGTGCCTTCCGAACTCGGTAAAAAATTCAGCCCGTTGTTCCCATTCCTGGCTGGGAATCGACTGTTTTGTGGGTGAAAACATTCAGGGAAAGTGAGAGTGTGGCAAACAGAGGCCCAGGAGGTCAACGGATTTCCAGAACCCTAGAAAACGTCGAAAAAGTGAGGGAGTCGTTTTTACGCTCTCCCAGGCGTTCGGCGCGTAAACACGCTGCTGCTTTGGGGATTTTTGATTGGACACTGAGACGAATTCTTCACGACGAACTCCAGTTTCATCCCTACAAACTTTCTGTGGTTCACCAGTTGAGTGATAACGTCTCCTTGAAAGGTGACGTACCGTGGCTGGCCCGCTCTTCCGATTTGACACTCTGTGACTATTTTTTATGGGGGTATCTCAAATCGATCGTTTACAACGACAAGCCCCGGACCCTGCAACGCCTGGAGAACAACATCCGGCTTGCTATCACCAACATCCCATCAGTAGATATGCTCGAAAGAGTGCAACAAATCTAGGGTACATGAGTGCATCATTAACAGGGGCCGTCATTCTTCCCGATGTAGTTTTTAAATCTAACTAATATAAAAATTCAGAATGGGTACCATATCTCATAAAAAGTAGTAAACTGATACATGATGTACTTTTCCCTTAGTTGACTTTTCAAGTCTGCAAGTTTCTCTGCCGCACCCTGTACCAAGCTTATAACATTTTCGATTTATTTAAACATTATTTGTAGCTTGCATTTGTATTTAAGGTGTGTAATACAGTTTTTTAGTTTGTGCAGTCAGAAAAAATTGCCATTGTTTACAGAAGTAGCCATTGTGTTTATAGATATGCACTTTAATGTTGAAAAATTCATGAACGAGTGTCACTAAAACACCATACCCGGGCAGCGCCGGGTACCCGGCTAGTGATACATAAAATATTTTTTGATACATGAAACTATAGGTTATCTTGCCTCTTGTACGGAGCAAGATATTTTTTTATTTTGTCAGTAGGGTCTCTTACCCTTAATTTCTTAACACTTCATGAATTGTACTATGATGTATTGTTTAAAAATTTCAATACGATATTCATTCCCTGTTCCTCTGTTTATCAAATATTGTAAAACTTTTCATCCCCCCATAGCAAAAAGGGATTTTCTTTTCAATTTATTCTATTACTAGTTTAGAGGGTTACTATTTGGTCTATCGTAATTTTTGATTTTCTTCGTGAACCAAAACACTTTTAGCACGAATAATTAGGGTTTCAGTATGTGTTTGCAGCCAGAGCCGATTTCAACAAAATAATTCGCAGCTTCTTTAAAAAAGCTTCCCTGTATTTTTATTCGATAACAACAACTCCAATAAATATCAATTATTCAATTATCCCAACTTAAAAAAAGGCAACTGAAGTCGACTGAATGTAAGCTCTAAATTTAAATCTGCGAAACTTCCCTTCAGTCGGGCAACTGAAAGATTTCTAAAATTTTCTTTCATGTACCAAACTCGAGCGAGTATTTTAAATCAAATTAAGAAAGAAACTAATGTGAGAGACTTTCATTTCCACTGCCGAGTTTAGGTTCACTGATTTTTAATTTCAAGCTTGACTAAAGAACGAACTCGTACATAAAAAAACAACGGAAATTATACTTTAAAGATGATTTTACTTTATAAGGTTTTTAAGTCCCTTAGGGGAAAAGTAAATCTTTTTTATGCACAAACTACTTTTATTTTCTCCCGTTCGCATCGCATTCGATTTCATTGTGTATCATTCTTTGGTAACAAGTTTATTGAGGCGAAAAGCTGAATGTTCCTGCTTTTTTGTTTTCCGCAGTTTTTATCCTGTTTTGCAATTCCTGATCAGAAAGAATGAAAAGTGTTTGGGAAACGCAGACAAATGATTTTTTTTTCTGCTCTTCGTTTTTTTTTTTTGATTTTATTTATTTATATGTCTGTCTGCATTGCTCTTGTTTATTGCATATCGGATTTCAGGCAGATTATTTATGGCTCTGTCTGGTACTTTTAAAATATGTATTATATTTGAATTTTATGAAAAAAGTTTTCATCAAATGAATAGAAAATAACGAAAAGTAAATATAAGGATTAAAGTGAAATACAAGTAAACGAGAAAGCAAGGAAGTCATTTCTAGCAAGAAAATCTAGTTTTCAGCATTAAGCAATATTTTGAGTAGTTATAACTTCACATAAAAGGTTCCAAGAAGAGACATAGGCTAGTAACGAATTTCTAGTTACAATTTCATTAAATGATTGCCTTTAAAATCATATCTATTATTATTTTTATTAGTAGCTAATCATTTAGAGCCTAAAAAGCAAAACAGATTACATGTTACACTTAAGCAGTTTGGCAGAAGCTCAACTATGTTTTATTTCGAAACTTAACTAAATATTCAGTTACATAGTTAAAAAACTGTTTTAATGTTAATTAAATTTATTAAAATAACCGAATCTTGGATGTTTCAAAGCATTTTTGAATTCAAATGTTTTGGAAACGAGAAGCACTATTTGCTTGAAATTTATGATTTTATGGAAGATTTTTTAAGTTAAAAAAAACTAAAAGTTTTTACTTATGTAGCGCCTGCTGATTTCAAACGGTGGAAATGGTGCTTTTTTGATCTTGGTGATACAACTTTGCTTTCAAGTTTGTAAACGTGCATCCACATAAATTTCAGATTTAGACCAAATATTTTTGAAATAGGGAATAATTACCTAATATTGTTTTACAGGTTTTATTGTTTGTTAACCAAACAGCTGGTTAAAGAAGAAAACGTTGATTGGTCTAACTGTTTAGTGGATATCGTACACATAATAGGACTTTGAAGCATTTAAGTGTGTTAAAATTATCAAACTCGTCATACTCGAATCAGATAAACTTCTTACTTTCATTCATATTGAACCTCTGTAGAAATTGCTTTGATTTTTTATTAATCTTTTTATCTTTTCCTTAAAGTAGAAATCTAAAAAGATGGGCAGAATCCCTATTACCTTCTGAATTTTTTGGTTAAAAAATAACTCTTTTCGCTGGTGTTTTTTTTTGAAGGGGGGAGAAAGAGGCATTAAAAAGTTTAAACTTCGATGTTAAAATGTTTTATGCACATCATCTCAACTACACTACCGTGTGAAGTTAAAGGGCCGACAAAATCAATTGTAAAGATATTTGAAGAAATGCTTTTTTGATTTCTTACATAAGCTAGCAAACTATTAAATGTTGAAGTTATTTTCATGCTTTATTTTCAGCTGAAATCTAATAAGCATATTTTACAATAAAAATAAGCCAAAAGTTTTCAGGTACTAAAGGTTAACCAGAGCATTTAACTAATTATGAATCTAGTAAAAATGGCAGTAATTTATTTAAATAAACTTATTACCTACTATATATTATTTAATGCTATTTCTCAACGATAAAACTAGAAGCGAAATTTATAGTTATTAATTCATTGGTTTAAGAATGTAATATTAAACTTGCTCTATATATCGTATGGATATGGACAGGAACTGAAAAAGTTCCCAACGTTTTATATGAAGCAATTTTTTAAATAGTTTTTGCATTGAATTACTGATATTTGCATTTAATCTGTAATTGACATTAGATGGCATTAATTTTTAATAACTGTGCATAAAAAATGCACTTGTATATGACTTAGACCATTTTTCAAAGAAATGAATTCCAATCTCAAAGAATGTCACTCAATGCAAATTTTATAGCATCTTCCCGCTGTTTCTTCATAAAGATTTATTCTTGCATAGTTCATTAAAAAAATATGGCAACGTATTGCAATTAATTATTGACGGAAAAAATGCTCTCTGAAGCAACACAGCTATAAAAATATCGGAAGAAAAATGCCGATTCTCATCTCACTTCATTTCATCCATTTGGAACGTTACACTCTGCAAAGTTTGGGAGGAAAAATGAATGCAATAAATAACAAACGAACGACAGAGAGAGAGATGGATTCCAAGGCTACGATTTCCGCCCACTTCCTAAAAATAAATGGAAAAGAATTAATATCTAGTTCCGAAGGATATCGGAATTACGCGTCCCATATTTCGTTCTCTTTATTTCTCCACTCTTTTTTATGCCTTCGGATGTCACAGATGAGTGGGGAAATGAAGTGAAGAAAAAATGATTGATTAAATTGCAAGGAAAGTCAAATGAAAGCTTCTAAATGCTTCTTTTAAAGAATGTGTGACATTGTAACAATATTTTGCTTTGTTTTGCATCCCTGAATCCAAGTTCAATGCGAATAACAAAATTAAGGAACATCTAGTATCCAGTCAAAGGCAATCATTTGAATTTTGAAGTCATGAATTTAAATTACGCTTTCCGTTATCACGAATTGCAATAGGGCCCTATTCGTTAGGTTTGTTAACATTTTCCACGAGAGGCTCCTTTAGCAATTTCAATTGTGAAAAACTTAGTTTGAACTTAACTGAATTTATTTTATGTTAAATAAATTTGAATTCAAGAAGTCAAAATTCAAACAAATGACAGATGATGGATGCTGTGTGCTGGTTGATAGATGCTGTTTTTGCATAAAAAAGGATTGCGTAAAGTCTAGAGGGTTTGGCACAATTAAAGTCAATTCTGAGTTACGTTGATTTCAACGCCCAGGAAGAGGGACATGTTTGTAGAGGACCCTGGACCAAAAGAGTTTGCATTATAATCACGGACAATTTATATCAGAGCAATACCAACTACCATCAAATATAAGCAATAAGCAATCGTGCTCCAAAGATTCTCACAAAAGGATACAAGAACTAAAGTGACTTTACTTGGTGAACCGGACTTTTTCTTTACATGTGAACTGGAGTGTTCTCTTAACACCGGGGCTGCGGAGTCGGAGTCAGCTTGATTTTGAGGTAAAGGAGTCAGAGTCGTTTATTTTAAAGTGCAAGGAGTCGGAGTTGTATGTCCCCCGAGTCTGCAGTCCTGCTCAGCAGCTTTAGTTTTCACAAAACATTTTGCGAGTTGAAAACAAAATGTTACGAAAAATATAAAGTCTCGTGCGTTAGTTTGGTATCAAGTTCAATTACATCTCAAACATTAACCTCGAAGATATATATATATATATATATATATATATATATATATATATATATATATATATATATATATATATATATACACTGAAGTGACAAAAGTCATGGGATAGCAATATGCAAATTTTCAGATGGCAGTAGCATCGCATAGAACAGGTATAAATGCGCAGTGCTTTTACAGAGCTTTCATTTCTGTTCAAGTTATTCATGTGAAGAGGTTTTAACGTGATGATGACCGCACGACGTGAATTAACAGACTTTGAACGCGGAATGTTAGTTGGAGCTAGACAAATGGGTCATGCCATTTCGGAAATCGTTAGAGAATTCAACATTCCCAGATCCACTGTGTCAAGAGTGTGCCGAGAGTATGAAATTTCAGGCATAACATCCCACCATGGACAGCGCAGTGGTCGACCGTCTGCACTTAAAGATCGAGACCGGCGACGTCTGCAAAGAGTCGTAAATTCTAACAGACAAGCAACACTGCGTCAAATCACCGTAGAAATCAATGTGGGACGTACAATGGACGTGTCTGCTAGAACTGTGCGGAGAAATTTGGATTTCTTGGGCTATTCCAGCAGAAGACCGACTCGAGTGCCTTTACTGACAGAACGACATCGCTTGCAGCGACTCTCGTGGGCACGTGAGCATATCGGTTGGTCCCTAGATGAATGGAAAACCGTGGCCTGGTCCGATGAGTCACGATTTCAGCTGGTAAGAGCCGATGGTAGGGTTCGAGTGTGGCGCAGACCCCACGAAGCCATGGACCCAAACTGTCAGCAAGGCACTGTTCAAGCTGGTGGTGGCTCCGTAATGGTGTGGGCTGTTTTTTCATGGCACGGACTTGGTCCTCTAGTGCGACTGGACCGAACATTGACTGGAAATGCTTATGTGCAGCTACTTGGAGATCACTTGCAGCCATTCATGGACTTCATGTACCCAAACAACGATGGGATTTTTATGGATGACAATGCGCCATGTCACCGGGCCACAACTGTTCGCAATTGGTTTGAAGAAAATTCTGGACAATTCCAACGACTGATTTGGCCACCTAGATCGCCCGACATGAATCCCATTGAGCATTTATGGGACACCATCGAGAGGTCTGTTCGTGCCCAAAATCCTGCCCCATCAACGCTTTCACAATTATGGACGTCTATCGAGACAGCATGGCTCAATATTCCTGCAGAAGACTTCCAACGACTTGTTGAGTCCATGCCACGTCGAGTTGTTGCACTTCGCCGGGCAAAAGGAGGGCCGACACGATATTAAGAGGTATCCCATGACTTTTGTCACTTCACTGTATATATATATATATATATATATATATATATATATTGTCGTAAAAGTGGTAGTTATAATGTAAAAAAATGAAACGCAATAGTTACGTTTGAACTCCCC